>CACRXK020004641.1:16463-30864 GCA_902702795.2 Paramuricea clavata | reverse complement strand
GGGGGGGGGGGGGGGGGGGTTGTTCCGGTGACAAGTGCATTAGGCACTTTCAAAGCTAATTTTACTGAGTGCAATGGTTGAAATAAGCAATAACTCACCATGCTTTGTGTGTTAAGAGTTTAAAGTTTTATGTTTTTAGGAAGACAACCTGAATTGAATTTTATGTATACGACTGTTATGGGATCAGTTATCCAGTAGCATTTTAATATAATGGGGGATATGCTTGATACCATTTTCTTCGGTAATAAAAATAACTACTATTTCTTGGCAGCTTGAGTACCATCAGAGAAAGTAGTATCTAACACAACTCTGAAAGTGTTGTGTATATATATATTGATGCATTTCCAGTATCAGTACTTACATTATGTTTGAAGAGGTGCAAATGTTTACATTTAACAATACTATAAGTTTTGTATGCCCTAATAAGGGTTAAGTCAATGTGGAACATACAATAAAATAATCAAACACAGAACATCGAAATGTATAGAATATTTGACAGTATTTTCCAAATTAGATAGCTAAGCATTCCACAAAACACCACAGGCCAATGGAAAAGTGGAAGGCTTCATAAAACCTATCGGTAAAGCTATTCGAGCGGCTTGGGCAGAGGGTCGAGATTGGCAAAGAGAACTATTCGAATTTTGGATGAAATATCGTTCTACGCCCCACCAACCTACAGGTATGGCGCCAGCCGAGATGCTTTACGTTCCGTCTTTCTCTCTGGCACCTGCCAATACAGCTGCAAAAAGGTTTTGAAAGGAAAGGCTATGTCAAAACAATATGTAGATGCCAGAACACATACAAGAAAGTCACCGATAAAGGAAGAAGACACAGTGTTGGTAAAACAGAAAAAGAAGAATAAGTATACAACCATGTTTCGTCCTCAACCATACAAAGTTATCAAGACATAATTGAAGATAGGTATCCTTTAAGAGCAAACAGAGGCGTACCGCCAGATTTTCATGGACGGTAAATAACTGTGATAGTTATTTGTATACATAGCTGTGTTATCAATCGTAGCATGGACTACAGGTTTTAGTTCACATTACCGGTTCACTTAGAGCTATTTGTTGTGAGAGAAAGAGGGAGATATTATGTTGGTGTTACATGAAGTATAGAACGTTGCATCAGGGGGTCGGGGACGATTGGAAGTGAGCACATGTGTGTAGGTTTTATATTTTGGGACGTTGAAATAAATACCGATTTTGAAGACATAACAAAATTGACTTAATTTAATTAATTTAAGAAAATATTTCGTTGACAACAATATTGTGAACTTTGTTCACTTTGCCTATTTGGCAGCGATAGAAAATCTTCATATTATCGTCTTACTTTGATTGGGTTTTTTGGGAGAAGAAGGAATTAGCTCCCCACTACCTCCTCCCCTACAATCGCGTTCAAAAATAATGAGATTTTTGATATTTCGTTCTATTTCTGTGATTACTTGCTCCCCTTCTCCCCCCCCCCCCCCCCCTCCCCCCTTTTCAATGTTCAAAAAATATTTGACTGACAATATACCTTTCTATCGTTTGTCCAACATTATGGCTAATTGAGCTTCAAAGGATTTAAGAGTAGTTAAAACACTACATTAGATTTTTATGGCTAATTAGATATGTCCTGCTAAATCGCCAAGTATTTTAATAGATTGTATTTAGCCCACAGCTGACTTTGCTTGTCTATTTTCCCAAAGATTTGTCTCTAGTAAGAAAATGCATAGTAAATGCAAAGCTTCTTTATTTTTGTCCACATTACCAGAAATATGGGACAAGATGGCGACGGACATGCGCACTTTGACCAAATATGGCGACCAAATATTACTATAAACTATATGGGAGTTGATCAAAATATCAAATTTTAATATACTTTGTTTAAATATTTCATGGTTGCGGAGCTCGATTATAGTAGCGACACGAACAAGCAATATTTCTAAACAAAAATCGCTAGTATTGCACCGCGTCTAGCAGGTTCCTGAGAATGTTGTATTTTTACACGCAATTTGATGAATTTCATAGTGCGTGTAATTTATAGTAAACTTCTGACACAAGAGGTAAATATCCGACGAATAGACCAACATCCATTCGGGCGATGAAAAGTGCGGAGCTCGCAACATATTTAATGATGTCCAAACTGTTAATTTAGCTGAATAAATCCGCTGCACTTCCCAGGGAAACTGGTTCCCGAAACGTTTAAAAGTTCGCCTTTTTACGGTTCTTGTATGTCGCCATTAGGCCATCTTAATATCCGAAAACGACAAGTTTTAATACAAATTTGAGCTGTTTCGAGCAGCCATGTTTGTTGTTTATTTTAAAAGACTAGATCCCAGGCTCTCACATAAAAACACAGGGATATTTTAGGATTTGTTAGGATATTTGCAATATTTTTAGTCTTCATAAAAATTTGCGGGGTTAAAGGTCAAAATACCGGAAGTGATCAGCATAAACTGCAAAATATAGTTTAAAATCACAGTTTTTGGTTGAATAATACTTGAACTGGAGATTCAAAGTAAAATGCGAAGTCGTTTTACTTATATTAGGGAATGTTGGGCATATAAAACGGACTTAGCCGCTGACTACAAAAGCGGGAGCAAGATGTCCCATATTTCTGGTAATGGTCCACTTCAGCGCTAGAGTTTGGCAAAATTTCACAAATCTTGGACAGCTAACCCCCAGACAGCTCGATTTCAGACAATTGCGTGCAAAAATAAGAAGACTTTTGATATTTCGTTCTATTTCTGTAATTCCCCATTCAATGGTGAAAGAAAATTTGATTGACAATATACCTTTGTATCGTTTGTCCAACATTGCTGGTGGGGGGAGGGACATCTTTACGTTCCTGGATTCCGTTTCGGAGTTTATGAGTGTTTTAACCTCATCTTCCGTGATGGTTAGGAAGTAGGCTGGGTTGTAGTTACCGTTAGGGGTGATGACGAGCTTTTTTACCTTTTTCTTGATGGCGTGCTTGACTAGGATGGGTTCAAGGATTTCCCTCGGTTTTTCCCAGATTTTCCTAAGCTTGTCACCCACCTTCAGTTGGAGTTTGGCGAATTTCTTCTTACCCCTCCACTTACCCTCTGCGATCCTTCGGTTTTCCTCGGCTCGTTTTTCCCGAGCCCTTGCATTCCGCCGCAGTCGCTGGGTTTCCTTCTTCCATTTTTGAGCTTCGGCTTTCCAGTCCGTTACCTCTTTCCGTCGTCTTTTTTCTTCCTTAGCGATGTCGCTCTTCCATTTCTTTGCATCCCTTATTTCCCTTTTCGCGTCGGTCTCGGTTTGCTTCCTTCGTCTCTGGAACTGCCTTGCTGCCGATTTGACTTCCTTTCCGATGATTTTTCTCTTTTCCTTGCTGATCAGTTCGTCGAAGTGGTTGTTAATTTTCCCTTCTATTTCTAGACCTCTCTCCCTGGCCATCTCAAGGACGTTAGTCCTCATTCGTTCAATAGAATCGAATTTTCTGTCCGAAATTGGAATACTTGGATTAAAAGTATTCATTGCTTTTATTATATAGCAAAACTTATCTATAAGGTGGTTTTAAGGTTGATTCTGTTTTTCCAGACCTAAAAGGTTTGAAAGAAGAAATGAATACTTCCACGTTTTTCGGACGATCGGACGTATGGGAGATGCTCTCTTTATTGTATAGCATTTATTTTGGAAAAGTTGATTCTGTTTGCGAGACATATTGTTCACACCTGCGTTCCTGGACTTGGAAACCCCACCAGGTCACTACCTGACAACTCTAGTCAACCTTATCCCATAGGATTTCCTCCGTGTCCTGTTCCTCTTGCATTTCTTTTCCGATACGGTTTACATCATCCCGCTCCGAGTCGACGTAATCCATTTCCAAATTGAAATTCCATCGCAGTTGGTAGTCCATGGATCTCCACGGATCTTCTTCTTCGCGTCCATAGCTTACTTTGCTGGGATAGTCGAGGGAAATCCTGTTTTTTACGGTTCCGATAGTACACCGTCCGATGCAGGTCCTGTATTTGAGTTTGTACATCCTGATGGTTAATACAAAACCCTTTAACCCCCAAACACCATATATCCAATTTACTTTGTAGTTCTTCCCCATCCACCCACTTCCTAGTTTAATCCTATGTCCCGAGATTTTAAGGTTGCGACCGAAGTGTAGTACGTCCTCTACAGAAAATATTATGTCCTTGTAGTCGGCAAGACTTAGCATTTCCTTAACGAAGTCAACAATGTCTGGACGCTCGAAATACATTCTTACGACTTCACCTTTCTTAACGGTGGACATAGTTCCTTTTGTTTATATGTAGGAAGTCTTGTCTATAAACTGTTGATTCTGAATTTGAGATACTTCTGACTAGATTTAAGATTACTCTTGACTAACTTTTGACTAGATTTAAGATTACTCACAAGTTAACTCAGATCTACTTACAAGTTAACTCAAATCTACTTGTAAGTTAACTCAAATCTACTCGTGAGATACTTTTGACTAGATTTAAGTTTACTCTTGACTAGACTTAAAGTTACTCACAAGTTAGTTAAATCCTACTATAAATAAAAGTAACCTTGTCAGAAGTAAATCCAGATACGGCAGCAGTACCCGTCACAAATCCGGTAAAGACCCACGTCAAGGATCCCAGGAGGGTGGAGGCGGGGCGTAGGCTTGCCAAGATTAGTAAGGAAGCGAAAGCAAGGAAGAAAGCACGGCTTGAAACTATCAAGGAAGAGGAGCAGAACGTTCTGATTGAAGAATCCGAAAATGATGGGTCAATAGTCACCTTAGAAAGAGTCGGCTTAGTAGTAGGTATCGCCGTAGGCCTCGGATCCATTTACTTCATGTGGCACAGTAGTCAAGAAAAGGACGAGAAGCCCGAGGAAAGTAGGATTGTAGAGCAGCCGGAACCCGTTGTTATCACACCGAAAGGTCCTGACCTATATGACTGAGTATAATAAAACAATGTCACAACCGTTCCTGAACATACTAACCTTTTCCGTAGCAGCTGGAGTCGTACTGATTTACATCCACACGCTTGAGGTGGAAGAAGACAAATGCAAAGCGAAAGAAGCCGAACGCAAGGAAAGCGAAGACAGGATGCTCGACACCCTGGAAAGAAAATTTTCCCTAATCCTAAAAGAGAAGCTAAAGGATAAATAGTTCTACTATAATAAAAGACATAATGACCGACACGAAGAAGGAAGTGATCAACGAACTGTACGATGCAGCACTATTAACAACCGGAGTCGTTGGGGTATCCTACCTTGCCAGAACGGTTGCCGGAAAAAGCCTGGGTGCACCGATGACCCTGGAAGGAGCGGCAAAGCTTGCCGTTGCCGTGGCCGGAAGTGCATTCACCATAGGGTACCTAAAGGATAAGGGATACATTCCAAAAATGATCGACAAATAAAAGAATGACATCTGTCGTGGTCGGAGGACTCTTTAATGCCGTGGCCTTTGCCGGGGCCGGCTTCCTATTCTCCAAGCTTAATGGACAAGGCTACAGGGAAGAGGTAAAAAGACATAACCAAGCCTTAGAGAAGCTTGCGAAAGCCAAGGAGAAGTTTTACGAATCCGAAGTGAAGCGTAGGCACGACGAGGCAAGGCGGAGGGCCGAGATCCTGGATGCTAACAAGGACATCGAGGAAACAAACAGGGCACTGGAAGACCTGAGGGACTATACGAGGCTTATGGATAATACGGTATCCCAACGCAGACCTAAATTGGAGGACTACTACCAACCATCGGACGAGATGAAAAGATACGCAGTGTTGACAGTGGGTATACTGGGTGTTGGCGGTGCTTACGGATTAACACGAATATTTTAAATCCTACCATTTGGATTTAAAACTTTTATGTTGTCATGAGGAAGCAGCTTATGGTTGTAGTTCCTGTTCTGTTGGTTACATTTCCGGAATAGTCTACATCCTTGGATTCTAGACCAAAAATTTGTAGCATAGAATTTGTTGTATCGCCAGTAACGAAAAATGTAAACGAGACCTGTATAATCCTACTGCTCTGATCACGCGTAAACATGACGACGGTTCCTGCACTTCCCACGTAAAACTCGTACAGGGTGGAGGATGTTGCCGTGTTACTTCCGTCACTAACATTAAACCTGATGAATTTTGCGTTCCCTTTATCCGCATCGGAAATATTAGAAGTTTGAAGAAATCCGGGTGGATACCCAGGTGTTTGTGTAAAATCGTACTGTACATAATTTTTCCCGAGGTTATTTAATTTTACAATCTCGTCCGTATTTTTGGTAACTTCTGCCGTGTTTCCCTGCTGTCCCTTTTCGACTACTGCTAATTTACGTTTTAAGATATCTAGGTCCTCTGCTGTTGTATCAAAGTAATCGTACCCGAGTAGGATGCTCATTTTATATAACGTCGAAATACTAGGTATGCAAGTCCAAAGGATGCTACTGCCGCCATCCCAAGAGCCATATTTTGGGTATCAGACTTCTGCCTTAGTTCTGGGGGTTTAAAGTCCTCCACGGTTGGGGCTGGTGTAATGTCATGGCTTTCGTCTATGCTGGAAACTGGTGTAATGTCATGGCTTTCATCACTATTATTCGTAGGGGTAGAAACAGGATTACTCGTATAATTCACCTTCTCATTCTTCCCAAACGTCATCCCGTTTTTAGCTACCGTCAGAACATTGCTGAATCCTGGAATAGGTTTCACTAAGATTCTCAGGTCGGAGGGGATTAGGATTAAACCCGGCATGATCGCAAAATTTAGGACGACATGGGTGTTAGCAATAGCCGTCCTCATGTCGGAGATGGTAACTGTCACATCGTCTTGTACAATTGTATCTTTTACCACCTTACGAAAAACCTCTTGTTTCTGCAAACTTTTTGCACCCTGACCCGTGATACTCCATCGGGTTTTAGCCTGTGCTCCCAGGACGGAATACACAAATGCTTCGATAGACTGCTGGAATAATTTTTGTCCAACTTTGGTAAGTCCCCGGGATGTTTTGGGAATGAGGGTTTTATAATCATTTTCAACGTCAAAGGGTGATCTACCAGTCAGGTATTCATGTTCGATAATGTGCCCCCGTATTTGGTCTGATGATACTTCTGACGCCGTATTCTTTTCTGTTCACTCACGGGTAAGCCGTAATACCATGTTCCAAGGTTTGCGTGGGAAGCGACGGTCCTCCTAACCCATGTCTCACGTACGGGTGTATACTTTCTGATGGTTCTCTTATCATCACTTGTAAGGTACTGGTCTAATAGATTGGGGTTACGCATGAATCTCGATAGGTGGAAATGGAGGTGGAAACGAACAATGGAGGTTACTATGTTGGAGTGTGAATTGGGAAAATTGTTCGTAAGGTGATCCTCGGAAATACCGGACTTAAACATAGCAACATAACATGCCGCTAGGGAACAAAAGTAGGAACTGGAATGGTAATCAAAGGGTAAAGTGTTGATGAAGGTTCCGGAGGGTTTGTTGTACGATGGTTTAACGGGCTCCAATTTTGTCAGGAAATTCTCGGTCTCCGTAACATAGACCTTAAAGGTATGCACATCCATCTTGAAATCCTTATTTGGCCGAAAAATCGCATCCGGTCGAACACTACGCCACCCTTCTACCCAGTACAAGTACTTGGTCCACTCCGGATCCTTGCGAAATGTGTCGGACGTAATATCATAGCTTGTGAGGTCATCCACTTTATAGAAGATGTCTCTGGACTCCACGGTTCCATCCTTGGCAAAGGTAACCTCAAAGTCGAACTTGGCTAGGACTGCATTGGGATATTGTTTCACGAAGTTTGTCTTCATTTTCCGTATTTCAACGGGTACCGCCGCCTTAACCTTCTCGTAATTCTTTCCGTAGTAGTTCCGAAAGATTTCCTCACTCATCCTTTTATTTGATGTAAAGTTCTAACAAGACATCTCCAGGGATGATTCCGGTATTAGATCCAATCTCAAACCGGATTTCGCTGTATTTACCAGCATCCACCCGTACTTGGCTTTCGATGTCGTTGTATTTCGTCGTGGTCCAAAGAGAGGTCTTGTTCCATCGATGGGAAGGGAAGTGATGACGGTACTCCTATTTCCATACGGTCCGATGTTATGCTCGCGATTCACAAGGTTACAACTGACTGTGAGGTGCCGCAAGCCTTCGTGTATGTCTATGGGACGATCGCTAATGTGTGGTGTGTATGTAGGACCATTGAAGGACCGGTAACCCAGAATACTCGTGAGATTCCGGAGTCCTGCGGAATTTGTTCCCTTAGCAAAGTCGATCCTTATACTTCCATCGGGATATTCCCTAAGTGTCAACCCGTTTTCCTCCAGCTCTTTCCTAAGCTGTTTAAAGGTCCAATACCCTTCGTCTATCATTACCTTCTTCCCATCTACGGAAATGTAGTCATTAAACCCCTTGCGAATATTCTTATAATTCCAGAACATGGCAGCAGTCTTTACGTAAAGTTCGGATCCGTGGGTAAGGATTAGTGGATCCTGTAAATCCAGGGTAACCCCTCCGTCTTCAACATAGACCGTTATCTTGTTCATGTTTTATTTATAGATAATAAAATAGACTTACCATTAGATGTAGCTCTACGGGAAATATATTTTAACGTTAACGGTGGGTACATGTCGATGGAAAAATTATACCAGAGTGCAAAGGAGGAGGGTATAGAGGGAGTAAGCCGGAAAAACGTTAAGGAATGGTTACAGACACAAAATACCTACATCATCCATAAACCGTCCCGAAAACATTACAAGACCCAAAGGACCTATGTGGACGGACTTGCACAGCAAATTCAAATGGACCTTGTGGATATGAATAAGTTCAGTCACGGGAATAAGGGAAACCGCTGGATCCTAACTGTCATAGAGGTCCTAAGCCGGTATGCTTTTGCCGTTCCGGTATGGAGGAAAAATACCGAAAGCATGACGAAGGCTGTCGAAAGTGTGCTCGTACAATTTAAGGAAAGATTCGGTAGGTATCCCAAAACGGCACAGTTTGACGACGGAAAGCAATTTTACAATGTAGGAGTAAAGACGTTGCCAAAAGATCACAATGTTCACTACTTTTCCACATGGTCCTTCCGGAAAGCCACAATCGTCGAACGATTTAATAGGACCCTAAAAACAAGGATGTGGAAATACTTTACGGAAAACAGGACGAAAGTTTGAGTGGACATCCTACCTGCTCTCGTTAGATCCTATAATAATTCCACACACAGGACAATAGGAATGAAACCGGCGGATGTGAATGAGGAAAACAAGGACGAAGTTTGGACAAGAATCTACGGATATCCACTAAGCAGTTTTCCGGATCCTAAATTTAAGGTTGGGGATCATGCTAGGGTGGAAATAAAGCACAAGACCTTCGAGAAGGGATACGAACCCAATTTTGAAAACGAAGTATACGTCGTTACAGCGGTGTTCCGGGGAGATCCGAACATGTACAGCCTTAAGGATCCGGAGGATGGGGAGGATATTTTGGGAAGGTATTACGAACAGGAATTATCCTTAGACTTAAATAAAGATGGACACCATAGAGATGAATGATCTCAACCGACCGAAAGGGGCCGAAGGGGGTGAGGACGAAACAGTTATTGATGATACACCTACTGACGAGGATGATTTCCTTTCAGGAGTAGACGACGATCAAAGACTAGACGATGTAAGAACCTCCAGTTTCCGAGAGGAGAACAAAAACGATCCCTACAGGAAAAGGAAGAGACAGTTAGACAGACTGAGCACCAATGGAAAATTCGACGACATGAAGATAGAATACGTCAGAAGTCTTTTCGGAACTGAGTATCGAATAGATCCGACCGACGGACGAAACTCTCAGGAATTTATATCCAGTTTAGACATCACCAAAAACAAGTTGACATTTAACGGGGCTGATGTCGCTTACATTGATACGATTGGTACCTACAGAATGACCGGGAATGAAAAGGCTACCGCATCATCAAGAAGATTCCTTAATCTGTACGAAAAATCACTCGCCGAACACAGGGAAAGAGCCAAAAGTGTAGTCGAAGAGGAAACCGGAGGAGAAGCATCGGGAGTAAACGCGGAAGAGATTTTCGAAGACGCCGAGGAGGAATTCCGTCAGGAAGTCATCCACGCAAACGACAACCTCGTGGAACACGCAAGGGAGTTAAAGGAAAGTGGAAAAATAACCGAACAGGAGAGGAGGGAATTTGCGGGAGTCACCGTTCCCAAAGGACCCCCCGAAGTCAGGATTAAAGCCTTAAGGGAACAGAAGAAAGTATTCGAAACCAATATAGAACTAGAAACAGATCTCGAAAGACGACAGATTATGCAAGAGGTAGGGATGTTGCCGAACGGGGTATAGATAACGCCAACCTAGAGATGGGTCGGCAACCCGAAACGGAGGAGGGAAAACATAGGTATAGGGAAATAGTAAGAGAAAATATCAAGACAAAATTCGAAAGATTCCGAAAATGGGCAAGGGAAAACCTAGGTGCAATAGCTGCCATTGCCATTTCCATCGCAGGAATCATTACCACGGTTGTGGTGGCAGGAAAGAAAACCATCGTAGGAGCCTCCAAAGGGTTGGGAGCCGTAGGAAAAGCACTGGCCGGACTTGCAAAATCCGCACTACCAATCCTAGTACCTATCCTAAATTTACTGAGTACTATCCTAAGCTGGGGAGCTAAAGGTCTTGCCTTCCTTGCCCAGAACCTGTGGATCGTAGCAGTCGTCATTGCCGGAGCCATATACAAGTACCTACAAATGAAACGGAGGAAATAAAGTTATACTATAATAAAAACATAATGGACCGAACAACTGAACTTATGCCCAGCTTCCGACGCATGAATAGGACGGAAATTACTGGGGATAGGACAAGACATGTTCTAACCTTCAACCCCAATTCTGCCAAACCCGGAGAAGAAATCTACGTCAACATCCCAAAGCTAAAAGCCGACTCCGTTCTCGTACCGGATAGTATGGCTTTAGTTTTCGACTTTAAAAACAGTAATACAAAATCCTGGTTCAGGAACAACCTAGGAAAACTGCTCCAGAAGAGACTGGAAATCCAACTTGCTGGTGAAAAGGTCTACGACAACAGTCGGGAAAGCCTACTGGAAGTTTACAAGGACCTATGGCTACACAACAAACAGCGTGATCATATGGTAGAGGACGGCATTGCTAGTGAAGCCACGAGGAAGAAGATATCTAAGGACGACGCCGCAAACGATGATGTAGAGGCTACCACACTGTTCGGTGTATTCGGAACGAAACAGAAGATCAGGATCAACAAGATCCTCAAAGATCACGGACTTTATGCCCCACACAACATGGCAAACGACCTACAATACGTGATCACCCTACCTACAGCGGTCGAAATCATGAACGCCCAAAGTGGGGAATCTGTGGAAGGATACACCCAGGAGAACATCGAACTGGAATACGAGTCCATCGATAACATCGATCTCGCAAGGAAAGCCGAGTGTCTGTACGGATCAGAACGCGAGTTATCCTTCGAACACGTTACCCTAATGAAGAAGACGGAATGGAGGAAAGATTCCACCATCATCAACGAAACGATCAACGTACCACGCAGAAGTATGAAAGCCATCGTCATGCTATTCGAGAACAAGACGAAGACAGACAGCGAGGAATACATCTACCCCAACATCGAAAAGGTTAGGGTAACCGTAGAAGGTGTTCCCAATGCAGTCTATAGTCAGGGTATCCCAAAACAAAAAAAAACAAGGTTATACGAGGAGGCAAGGCGACTGTTCGGTACCGACGAAATCAGTCACCAGACACTAACCGGATTCTTCAAAGACAAGAAATTCGCACTGGTCATCGACCTCAGAACCGTAAGCGACGCTAGGACATATGGAAACGATGCTAAAATCCAGAACACCCAGTCCGGAATATTAGTGGAAATCACAAAGAAAGCCACAACCGCAAACGTTATATGTTACCTGTTCGTCCTTTCCGACGGTGTTATCAAGATCACAAACGGACAACTTGCTGGAATAAGATATTAAATTATTTACAAACTATAGTTTTTTCATACCCAACAGGGTCTGAAAATATTTATGCCCGATCATCGGTCTCCGCTCCTTCCTCAGAAGGCGGTTGTTCGGGGGTCCTACGATAGACATGCTTTACCTTCGTTACTCCACCGCTAACAATACCCAGGTAGGGTATGTATGTGGACAGCTTTGCCACTACACTTTTAACATCACTCTTAAACAGTTTATTCTGAATTTATATTTATGAAAGAATTTATAAAATTCAAAAACTTTTCCAACTTTTCAATGCCATGCAACCAAATAAAAAATATATCATCCAAAAACCTCCACCATTCCCATGGTTTAAATTCGCATTCTTTTAGCATCCTTGCTTCCAAGACATACATAAATATATTGGCATAGGCCGGGGCAAATTTTGTCCCAATAGCTGTTCCCTGTTTTTGCCAATATATTTCTCTGTCAAACTCGAAATAATTATTTTCCAAAATCAAAGTAGCCATTTCAATCAAATTAACCCCATCCACATACCACTCATTAACATTAATCATCTCTTTAAATTCGCTCAAAACTTTTTTCATACTATCCAAGCCGTCTTTGTGAGGTATATGTGGATAGAGTCCAACTACAACTATTGTCCCAAAAATAGCTCCCTCCGGTATATGCCCTAACTCATCCAATCTCCTAAGAAAATCCGAAGTATCACTTAAAACAGTGGGCAAAATATATATATATATATATATATATATATATATATATATATATATATATATATATACATACGAAGGTCGCGGTTTTCGAACAATGGCAGAAGACAGGACATTAAACACAATTACGATATAATATATTACAAGACACACTTATGAGTCAGGCAAATGGTAGAATATAATGTTGATACTTAATATTCACATATGCTACTTTAATTATTTTCGTTATCATATAGTGACTAGTACTGATCATTTGACTTTTAAATTTCTTCTTACTTTTTTTTACGTTAAGAATTTTTAGGGACTCTTCAATTGAATTCCAAATTTTTGGTCCGCGAAATCTAATATTAAAAATTCCATAATTTGTACGGGGTAAAGGTAGCGCATATGTCATTACTTTTGACGCCAACCTGGTATAATGCGCATGGATACATATAATTTCACTGAAAAAGTGGTCAAAGTCAACCGAGAGCAAGCCATTACAAAAACCGAGCATGAAAATACCAGTGTGCAACATTGATATATATATATATATATATATATATATATATATATATATATATATATATATATATATATATATATATATATATATATATATATATATATATATATATATATATATATATATATACAGGGTTTATCAAAATAAATGCAATTGATTTTTGTGCTTAATAACTTTCGAAATACTATTTCTAGTTAAACGCTTTTAGGCTTACTTCAAAGCCTGTTCTTTTCTCTTTCAAACAAACTATTATCCTTGTCTCCAATGCTAGTAATAATTGCACAGGAAAAGATTTAGAAAAAATCTATCATTTTTAGTTGCTGTTTAATTATGCAAGTTTACTATGTTATTGTTTAGTCGGTTTAAATGTTAGAATTTTCTTCTTTAAACTTTAATGTTGTCGTCACTACATCTGGAAAACCATGTAAGAACAAATTAAAAGTATTTTAAAAGAGACCAGGTTGTTTGAAAATCCTAAACGAATGCCAAAAATCGTCAAAACATTCTGGTGTCTGAGCCAGACTGTCATCGAATTGCGATGTAATGTAAACAGAAATTATAGCAAGTTGATGTCAATCAGCTTAGATGGTCCAAGCCAAAATTAATCGCATTTGAAATTTCAAACTGAGTTAAAAATAGTGGAAGAAAAGCCGTAATTATACTTATTGTTACAATCCATTTAATAAAATGCAACACTTTTTTGTTTTAATGAAAAAATCAGTTATCTTCATGAGAACGATTTGTTATTCCATCTCAATTTTTTTAATCTCCAATCGCAATAACGTAAAGTATTATTACCCGCGAACCAATGAGTCAAATTTTAGAA
Organism: Paramuricea clavata; assembly: GCA_902702795.2. NCBI lineage: Eukaryota > Metazoa > Cnidaria > Anthozoa > Malacalcyonacea > Plexauridae > Paramuricea > Paramuricea clavata. Next base: position 16,877 of record CACRXK020004641.1, on the reverse strand, counting down.
ACAACCCACAGTTAGAAAGCTGAATGGCTACGCTTTAAAATGAATGTAAACTTTAACGTTTTCGTCTATTATTTGTTTAGCAATTTACATTTCAGTCGCGGATTGCGCTTTTTTTGATACACCCTGTATATATATATATATATATATATATTTATATCTTAAAATTAATTATTGCTACTCAAGTTTCACGCCTTATTCATCGTCTTGAATAAGGCGTGAAACTTGAGTAGCAATAATTGATTTTAAGATATAAATATATCTTGCTCTACTTTTGTATTAGTGTTGAGCACTTTATTATCTACTACAACAAAACAAATTATATATATATATATATATATATATATATATATATATATATATATATATATATATATATATATATATATATATATATATATATATATATATATATAT
>CACRXK020004641.1:0-15872 GCA_902702795.2 Paramuricea clavata | reverse complement strand
TCCTATATATATTCCTATATATATATATATTCCATAAAAAACCGCAACAGTCTGTTTCATCCGTATAGGAATCATATATATATATATATATATATATATATATATATATATATATATATATATATATATATATATATATATATATATATATATATATATATATATATATATATATATATATATATATATATATATATATATATAAGTAATTTTAATAGATTGAGCATTTTAAACAATGGTGAGGTATGCGCTCGATAATCAGAAAATGTTATAATACGAATTGCTTTCTTTTGTAAAGTGACCAAGGGATATAAATTTGTAATATATGTATTTCCTCATAACAAAACGGCATACGTAAGGAATGGATAAATAATTGCATTGTACATTTGTAGCAATATTTGAATAGATACAAAGTGACGTAACTTCGCCAGGATTCCTATTCCGCTGGAAATCTTGTTTGATAGTTCCAATATATGACTCTTTATACTTTGCTTTTCCCTAATTTGTTGTTCTTGCATTTTCAAAATTAAACTTTAGTTAATTATTTTCTGTGCTGGGTGAAATACAATAAAATTTGGGGTTTTTTTATATTTAGACATAATTTATTTGCACACAACCATTTATCGGCAATGGACAACTGTTCATTGAGATTTTGTGCTAGACTTTGAAGATTTTTATGAGAATAAAATAGATTAGAGTCGTCAGCAAACAAATGGAAATCTAAATTAGTAGCTGAAAAGCTAAAATCATTTATGTATAACAAGAATAAAAGTGGCCCTAAAACAGATCCTTGTGGAACCCCACATGTAATAGGCTTTTGTTCAGATATAGCATTGCCAACTGAGACAAACTGTTTCCTATTTATTAAATATGAAGAAAAACCATTGATTTGTTAGATTTAAGTAGCAATGTAATTAGATATCAATTAAAGTAGCAATGTAATTAGTAATTCTAGTAGGTTGCAGAATATGTGGTTGAAAGCAATAAACTGACATATTATTTATAAATTCCTCAGTTGGATTAAGGGTAATTCATAATTCAATAAGTTAATATTAAAATCACCCATCAAAATACAATATTTTCTTTCACTAGAGAGTTTGTCTATTACCTTAGTGAGATGATGACAAAAGCTATCAAGATTACTATTTGGACGACAAGTCTTTTCTGCGGGAGGCGGGTGACGGGTGCCGGGTGCCAGGTGACGGGTGACGGGTAGCAGGTGACAGGTAGCGGGTGACAGGTGGCGAGAGCATGTTCGGTGACATTTTGCACCAATACATTGTTGATATTTCAGTAACTAATTAACGTTTCATTTGATTTTTTAAAATAGTTTAGGTTAAAATATTTTATTAATGAAGGCCTCTACGTCAATTGATTCCTTTGTATATGAAAGTTTGGGTGTTGCGAGTGTGAAAGTTTTCTTATTCTGAACACTATGTTCTGAAGTATCATGACTCTGTACATGAATGTCAAAAGTATACCGCTTGTGTGTTGGTTACATGTATGTGGTTTGATCCAGTCTGAATTCGATGACCACTGACATGTCGAGTCAAGCAGGATGACTTGTAACCGCCAGCTAAGCAGCGAATCACTCTACGACTCTATCAATTACTTAATATTAACTTCTGTTTAATGGTAATTGTGTTAAAAATGTGTTATTTGCGTTTACATTTCGTTAAACAAAAAATTTGGATTGGCTGTTAAACAAATTATTACTCGAACAAAAACACCCTCTGCTAAAACGACAAATACAAACGTAATTGATATTTATTTAACAAAGAAAGGAAACAATAATTTGTTAATTGCTAATTAACCTGAACGCTTGGACACGATTCACAACCTTATCACAGGACAATGCCTGCAATTAAGCATTAAATCTATAGTAGATTTAATGCTTAACTTACCTCATAGTTCAACTTTTCATTTGACTCTATTGTTCTCAATCTCGAACCCTGAGCATTTTCCTGTGATGAGGGTGTGGCATGTATATTATGTCCAAGCGTTCAGGTTAATTAGCTATTAATAAATTATTGTTTCCTTTCTTTATTAAATAAATATCAATTATCCGTTTGTATTTGGCGTTTTAGCAGAGTGTAATTTTGTTCGAGTAACAATTTGTTTAACAGCCAATCCAAATTTTGCGTTCAACGAAATTTAAACGCAAATAACACACATTTAACACAATTACCATTAAGCAGAAGTTAATATTAAGTAATTGATAGAGTCGTAAAGTGATACGCTGCGTAGCTGGCGGTTACAAGTCATCCTGCTTGATTTGACCATATGTCAGTGGTCATCGAATTCAGACTGCAACAAACCCATACATGCATGTAACCAGTGGCGTAGCTAGCGGTCCTGCTTGTCCTGCCCAGCAGGACTAAAAATTTCTCCAATTTTCCGTACTAAAGCATTGCTTTATTTATCTTGAAGCTTTAAAAATTTATCATTATCATATTGTTATTTTGTCTCATTTTCTCGTCTTTTTCGTTATTATTTTTTAAAAGTTTTTCGCATTCTGTTATATTTACGCAATTTTACAGCTTGCCGTGTCTGTTACCTAGCAACTGCAACTCTACATTGATTTACACGCGACTCGTATTTCAGTCCTGCCATTTTCAAATGGCAGGACTTGCCAGTATATTTCATAGTAAATTCATACAAGAAATCTTGGTTTCTGATTGGATAATTAGGTCTGCGCATGCTCAAACCGACTGTTTACAAATGAGAAGTCCTGCTCTCTCGAAATGGCAGGACTTGACCTTGTATTATCTTTACTTGCGAGCTTTCCGCGTGACTAAACCCACTATTTACTAATTCTGTCGAGATTACTAAAGTTATGAATATGGAAATCAACAAGTGTGGAAGCCCAATGTGATTTTGATATAATTTCTGGCTTCTGCCAAGATATTTTAGCTCACGAAATGCATGTGAACAGACTCGACTGATGATTGTGTATTTTTATAATACAATATATTAAATGGGGAATACAAACTTCATTTGTGAAGCCTGTCGTATTGATATAAAGTAAGAACGTAATATTTACTGCCAGTTCATCTGCTTTGTGCATTTGAAACGAGCACTTATATGGAGTTTAATTTTAATGATATACTGTACCAATTCACACTGTTTATGTAGATATTTGGCCGCATAGACTATATTAAACGCTATATTATTAATACCACAGGCATAGGATACTGAATTACATTCAGAGTCCCAGGCGTAGTGATCTGTCACATTACTAACAAACGTAGTGAATTTTTAACGAATGCTAGTCGTAGCGTTATAGTGTATAAAACGCCGTGTTCAACAGTATAATAGTTATGCAATTGTTGATTATGTGAGGTTAGATTGTTTTGTGTTGATCAAGTGAAAGATCGTATTACAGACGCGTATTATATACATGATATTTTCCTCTTTCGTGACTTGACTATATTTAGCTACATTTTCAGTTAAGTTGAAAAATATATAGTGAAATATGATAAAAAGTGCATGGATTCAGCTATGCCAAATCTATGTACTGTCAATCTCGTTCCCCGAGCCTGCGATCCTCGGGAAGGAACCCGAGGCTCTGGGATAATCCGTTTCAGGGAAGAATCTGATTGGGCGTTGAAATGGAATTCGTAGTTCAATCTTAGCCAGAATTCCTGGCTTCCGGCAACGGATTATCCCAGAGCCTCGCGTTCCTTCCCGAGGATCGCAGGCTCGGGGAACGAGATTGACAGTACATAGATTTGGCATAGCTGAATATTTGGACGTATTATTGTTGAGAATGCGTCTGAGGATTATTCAGAACCAGCTATAAACTTACAACATGTAACCTCGTATTACAGACGCGTATTATATACATGATATTTTCCTCTTTCGTGACTTGACTATATTTAGCTACATTTTCAGTTAAGTTGAAAAATATATAGTGAAATATGATAAAAAGTGCATGGATTTCAAAAAGTTATAAATTTTTTTTCTAAAAAAATTATCAAAAATTTTCCGCTAATCACGCAATTTTTTGATGTTCCCTTTGGATTATTTCGCCGTGAAATCGCAGGAAATGGCCATTCCAGACTTCTAAAATTCAAAATTTCCCGGGGAGCATGCCCCCGGACCCCCCTAGAATGTGTGGGCCTTAGAGCAGGACTAGTCAAATTTCGCTAGCTACGCCACTGCATGTAACCAACACACAAGCGGTGTACTTTTGACATTCACAGAGTCATGATACTGCAGAACATATTGTTCAGAATAAGAAAATTTTCACACTCGCAACACCCAAACTTTCATATACAAAGCAATCAACTGACGTAGGGGCCTTAATTAATAAAATATTTTAACCTAAACTATTTTAAAAAATCGAATGAAACGTTAATTAGTTACTGAAATATCAACAATGTATTGGTGCACAATGTCACCCAACATGCACTCGCCACCTGTCACCCGCTACCCGTCACCCGCTACCCGCTACCCGTCACCAACTACCCGCCACCAGAGGAAAAGACCTGCCGCTATTTGGATGTCTATAGATAACTGAGCAAGTTATATTACTTTGTGACTTCCTGCGAATTTCAATAGACAAAAATTCAAACTCATCTGTAGATGTTGTCAAATCAATATACGGTCATGAAACTCACAGTCTTTTATAGTATAGAAACCCACACCCCCAGCTTCTGTATTACTAGGTTGAGAAATGAAATCATACCCTGGCATACTGATATTGGACACTAGAGACTTTCCTACCCTTATTTTTGTCTCAGTTAGACCAATAATGTTAAAATGACAATTAAGATCTGACAACATAGATGTCAGACGATCATGATTTGCCGATAGGCTTCTTGCTATGTAGAGCAGAGAATAAATCTGATTCAGAAATAATCTGCTCAATGTTTTGATTGTCATTAAAGCTATTATTAGTGAAATAATTAAAATCAACATTACTTATGAAATTCCCATCAACATCAGATTCCCTCAGTGTTGATATATTCGATAAACAAGAGGTTAATTCAAGTCTAGGTAAATTATTTAGAAGTGTGTTAGAAGACATCAATATCAAGACATAAATATAAATATAATATACTCATCGCAGATTGTCAAGATCTTTCGGTTTGGTAATAGTGTAAGCTGGCGAATCTTTATTCTTTCGAAGATAGATACGGCCAGAATGTGTCCATATATATTGGAACATATTTTCTTTTTTGAACTTCAGACACTTGGCAAATAATTCTTTGTTCCTTGGGCTTAGGCTCTGCGAGATATAAATTCTGTTGTTAGAAGATCTACCCATGCCGATATCCTGTTTTGTTTTATCACGCAGGCGCTTTCGCCCATTATAAAAAGCTTTCTTTACTTCTCTTCTGATAAACTTTACGATGACTTTAGGAAACTGCTGACACAGCTCCATCTCAAAGGTCTCAGCTTAGAACTTAAGCTGCTAGACACAGCTCCATCTCTAGGTCTCAGCCTAGAACTATACCTTTCCTTCCGGGTGATTGTGGTAGACGATGACTGACGGAAATGTCCGTTTCGCTTAGGCTTAAGCCTATTAACGCGCCAACTTTGATAACAAGGTCGTTGGTATTATCCCCCATCAGCTGAAGCAAACCAGCAATTTCCACACAGTCTTGTCTTGAGTATTGTTGCATGTTATTAATATCCTCTTCGTGCGCATGCTGATCCATACATTTTGAAAGCCTTAACAGGCTGTCTCTGTAAAAATCATCCGCTGAATTTCAGTGCAAAATTAGATTTTTCTTATAAGCTCATTCAAAATCATGTCAACCATAATATGTCACGTGCAGTGGCTTTAAACCTGATAAAAGACTCCTAATTAGTATTCTTTATATAAAGAATACTAATAAGGCAGTATCTATTGTAGTCGTGTCCTCATTAGTATTTTTTATATAAAGAATACTAATAAGGCAGTATATCTATTGAATTTGTAGTCGTGTTTGAAGCCGTTTAATAAACTCGCAGGTCGTGTTTTATTAGGTCTAAAGCCACTCGCGCTGCGCGCTCGTGGCTTTAAACCTATTAAAACACTCCTGCTCGTTTATTAAACAGTACATCAATCTCGTTCCCCGAGCCTGCGATCCTCGGGAAGGAACCCGAGGCTCTGGGATAATCCGTTTCAGGGAAGAATCTGATTGGGCGTTGAAATGGAATTCGTAGTTCAATCTTAGCCAGAATTCCTGGCTTCCGGCAACGGATTATCCCAGAGCCTCGCGTTCCTTCCCGAGGATCGCAGGCTCGGGGAACGAGATTGACAGTACATAGATTTGGCATAGCTGAATATTTGGACGTATTATTGTTGAGAATGCGTCTGAGGATTATTCAGAACCAGCTATAAACTTACAACATGTAACCTGGTTTTCGACAAAATGCAAAAATATGACTACTTCAAGAGCGAATTTTAAAAGTGTGGCACCTATCTGGAACGCCTGAATTATATAAATGGAAACAATAAATAACGTATAACTCAAAACAGGAATCAAATTTTTCTGCATGCGGCGTTAGGGAAAATAACAGTCGCCTACAAATCACAAAATTTTCAAAATGCAGTGCCAACCCATAGAGTATAGCTGTCGCAAAGTACTGTGTAATTCGATCACTAAATCTCTTACCTAGAGAGTTCTGATCTTCGTGTGACATTTTAAATCCAAGATAATGTAACATAAACTGAAATTTTATCCACTGGCATGAAGTTTGTAAATAACTATTCAACGAAGCTCATAAAATTAAATTAAGCAGTAAAATACACATATCCATCGAACGCGGTAGAACTCGCATGTATTTTGTTGGTCACAACGAGCTTGCTTCCTTGATTCTAACGGAAAATGAAGCCAAAGACATTAGGTAACCACAACAAATTTATCTAAGGTCCAAAACACGTACAATTACAAAATAATTGCATCAAACGGCTTGGAATATGGAAAGCGGAAGTAAAATTAACAATAATGTTTTGTTTACTTTTGCGATTTGTTTCTAGACCATTAGTGAATTTATTTGAAGGTTGAATTACAGTTATGGAGCCAATCTGTTCTTTCTCTGAGCTTGCAAAGTCGTGTTGTGGAGAATTTCGTAAATCGCCAAAGATAGTGCGTAAATTACTTGAATATAAACATGACATACCAGGTCATTCGCAAGTATGTCGCCTTTCCAGTCTGGTTGGAAAAATCGAGAAATATGAGCTAATTCTTGTAAGGGCGGGAATATTTGATTTCCCGCCAAAAAAGCTGGAAAATATGTGGATTTGTCCGAAGCACCGGTACAACTTGGGTCGTAATTGGCGTCCTCTAAGAACGTGTCAGTACCCTCTACACTCTGGGGTAAAAAAGCGCTGCAGAATATCGACCTCGTAACTCCACAGATGTCTAGGCATGCGCAAAAAATTTTTGGCATAACGGTTCCAATAGGTTCAGGAAAAATTAATTTGGGTGATGTTCTGACACATTTACTAATCTAAATTAATGTAGAGTAAAAAGACAGAGGGATCTTGCCTAAGGCGCTAGCCACATGCACGTGCAGGTTTGAAGATTTCTTTCAGTGCGTTTGGCAAATATTGCAATAGAAGGAAATGTGTAATGATATATTTTCTTCTGTACAGCTGTTTGTTCTTCTTGTCTTAAAAACATACGAAGAAGTTCGAGGAAAACCAAGGATGGATAGAATTAGAAGATCAAGAAAAAGATAAAATGACAGCAGCTTGTCTTAACGACCAATCACGGTGAGACGTGCTTCACTTGAATAAAACCCCTGAATAATTGGAACAGTAATTTCACTTAACTTAAACAAGCAAGTTACGTTTTTATAGGATAGACATAAATGTATGTACATCTGGCTTCTTAGGCTTGCTAAAAAAGACGCTGAAATGACCACGAGCAACGTCAAACACTGGGAAGGCACCCCAGTTGCAGCAAAGACTATGTATGTATCAGCTGACTGGACTCTAGGACAATGGACGGGCGAAGACAGTGGAGATTCTGAAGAAGTTGCCGCCCAGGTGGAGAAGAGAACGATTCGCCGATGTTCCAATACACTGAAGAATTATTTAGTTTGTCGGAGAAAGTTAAAGTTGGAAATTTCACCCCTTTGACATTTCAATTAAATACATCGTGGGAGGAAGCAACACAGGAGGAAAAGGAAATCTGCATTGATAAAGCCATGGAAGGATGCAAGATCGTATGCGAAGTAGTAGCACCAAAGTCTGGAGATAAACGTTTGCAATCGTGTGTGCAGTTACCCGACCAAAAGACTGAAACTGTTTTGGATGAGCTGGTTACCCTTATGCAAGCGCACAAAAATGCTCCAACCAGAAATTTAAAAACACAATTTTTGAGTCTTTATGCTCACCAGTATTCCGCGCAAAACTGAAAAAGCTACATGAACCGTACGAACGCATAACTGATTGGCAAATCAAGAGAGCACGAGCTCACGCCCGTGAATGTGGACCAGGTTTTGCCGTTGAGAAGTCCACATCTCATCGTGTACGACTGAACAAAGTTCAAGTAGACCACTTTATTGATTTCATCAACAAACCTTTCTTTTACCAAGATGTGGCATACGGAACTAGAACATTTCAGATGGATAGTGGTGCAACGTTAAAGATGCCTAATGTAATCCGCACTGTAACCCGCTCAACCATGATTGACCAGTATTTGATGTTCTGCAAAGAAGAGAATGTGGAGCCACTGGGTCGCACAACGTTGTTTCGGATCCTCCAAGTAAGAGAAGCTTTCAAGCAAAAGTCTTTGTGTGGTGTCGACAATACAGCAGCGGATGGCTCAGCAGGTTTTGAGAAACTTTGTAAAATTGTGGATGATCTACAGGAACTACGGCAAGATGATAATTGGTCAAAAGCTATAAAGAAGTCTCTCCTAGACGGTAAACGTTATTTAAAAACGCAATACCGTAATCATTGCCGGGAATCCGAGAGCCCTTGTCCTGATCATTGCTTGAAGTTCGGGCTTAGTGATCCTAAAAATGCAGACTTGAATGAAACGTGCGCACATGAACATACAACACGTTGTAACCAATGTGATAACATTTCTACATGCATGAACAATATATAGCGAGCTATCAAACATGAAGGCCTCACGTTTTGCAGTAAGGAGCAACAAGAAGACATCGTTTATGATTTTGAGCAAGCAAGGCTCATGATATTTAACAGCATCAGACATGAAAGAAACTTTGAAACAACATCCTGTAAGTGAGACGTCGGCCTCAGTAAACGTCGTTGACAAGTCAAGGGAAAGTCTCGAAGTGAACAAACTTGACAACTCCATAACTTCCATCTTGAAAGTTTATTATTATTAATTATTATTATTATTATTATTATTATTATTAATGGTTTATTATAAAAATCGTCGCGCTCGATGAAAGCGAATTGCGAAATTATTTACAAACTTTAGTTAAAAGTATTAAAAAGTACCTTGTGTTACTGTACCTTGTGATTAATATCGAAAGAACTTTTAAATTTACAAAATTTACAAAATTTATAAATTATGTGATTGAATGCACATAGTAGGAAAAAAGCTTTTCTTAAAGCGCTCCGTCTTACAAGGAAACAGTGTTAATCTATTTCCGTACTTTAAATTACAATTGTGTCCATTGGCCCGAGAAGGTGGTATTAAATGATTAAGGCGTGAATCAGGCTGTCTGATTTTGTCAAAAGTTTTTATGCACAAACCATCACGTCTTGCGCGTAATGTCGAACATTTAGCTTGGTCCAGAGCAGCGTCATAGCTTAATGTGGGGTAGATTATTCGCATTGTGCGATTCTGGACCCGTTCAATTTTATCTGACAAGTTAATGGTCAATGATGAATGCCATACCGGACAGCAGTACTCAAGCAGGGATCTAATAAGTGCAAAATGTACTCGTAGTAAATGAAACGGTGAAACTCCACTGCGCTTGAGAACTCGTAAGATGGGTAGTCTTTTTGATGCTTTGGTTACTATCTCACTGATATGCAAATCCCACTTCAGATTATTCTGGATCGTTAAACCTAATACTTTGTGGGATTCTATTCTTTCAAGACTAATGGTTTCAACAACTAAGGTGGGTGGTGGCTGCTCAATATCTCGTCGAAAGGAGACAATCATCTCTTTACACTTTTTGGGGTTCAATTTCATATTATTGGTACTGGTCCAATTACCAATTGCGTCCAATTCGTTTTGTAGTATAGATACCTCCCTTGTTGGAACAATCTCAGATATCGTCACGTCGTCTACGTACTTCCAATTACTGGAACGCGGGGATACTATTTTCAAATCATTAATCATTATGACAAAAAGGATTGGACCCAATTTGGTACCCTGTGGGACCCCAGCACTGGTTGAAAGCCATCGGGATACGCACTGTCCCAGCTTAACACACTGGCGGCGATTTGAAAGGAAGCTACAAATCCAAGGGATTATTGAACGGCGCACTCCCAAATCGATCAATTTTGTTATAACAATATTGTGGTCTATTCTATCGAAAGCTTTGCTAAAGTCCAAAAAGCAAGCTCTAAGGTAATGACCTGGGTTGTCCATTTTAGAAAGCCAGTTGTGGATAAGACCTAGAAGGCAAAGGGTGGTAGATGTTCCCTTCAGGCTGCCATACTGACGATTATCGATTTGTCCACCTATGTCCTCAACCATCCAACTAACCACAAAGTCTTCGAGTACTTTCGATAACACAGGGGTAAGTGCGATGGGGCGGGTATCGCTCTCAACCTGGGTTTGTTTCGCTTTAGGAATGGTATGATGGTAGAATCTTTCCATAAAACAGGTACTAGTCCAGAGGACAAAGATGTATTAAATATTGATCTAACTGGCTCAGCAAGTTCGTAGGCGAACTCTTTTAAAATTCGTGGTGGAATGCTGTCCGGGCCCATAGCCTTATTTGTCTGAAGTTTTAAGAGCTTACTACAAACCTCATGAGGATGAATTGTAGGAGGCCGCACCGCAGCTGGTAAGAATGTTGGAAGGCTTGAAATATCAAGTGGTGGGATATCACTTGCTACACTTACGAAATAATCATTTACAGACTCTGCCAGTTCACCTTCCGATAATAACTGTCCGTCACGCTCAATTGTAAACTGAGGTTGACTTTTCGCTCTACCTGACATTGTGTTAATAGTGTGCCACCATTGACGGACATCGTCTTTTCGCAAGTTATGGATTTTTTGGGTATAGAAATTATTTTTCCTAGTTTTAATCTCTATCTGGACCTTCCGTCTGTAATGGCGCCACAATTGCGCGTCGCCAGTGTGGAAAGCACGTTGGCGTTCTTTAATAAGTTGCTTTATGTGCCCAGTAATCCATGGTTTGTCCGTGGGATGAAATTTGATTGTGTTCACTGGAAAAAAAATGATCGAATGCAGTGTTCAGATCATTGGTAAAAGATGACGCTAACTCATCCGACGATGGATTGAGTCCGAGTCCACTAAACCATTTATTCCTGGTTGACCATAAACCAAAACCATTCAAACCTGACTGAGGATACCGACGCACAGTGCGCTTTGTACACGTATTATTATTATCCTTAAAAATGTCTTTTGGGATCCACATGATTACGTTATGGTCCGACGTTCCAAGTGGAGCAGAAATATCCGGTGTTTTGTAAAAGGATTTCAAGTTCGTAATAATATAGTCTAAGATTGAATCTTGTCTAGTCGGACGCGTGACGACTTGCTTAAGGTTGTGACTTGTAACTAAATCCTGTATATTGAGACGATTAAAATCGCCTAAAACGACTATGCCACAATCAGGGTATTTAGAGCGTATAGTATCAATAGAGGACACAAGGTAATCGCAAAGTTCCCTCTGTTCTTGCACACTTTTGTCCGGTGGATTATACACTACACATACTGCGATTGCAGATAGCGGTCTCGGTAGGCGTGGTGGTCGAGCCCACAACCACATACACTCTAGATTTAAATCTTCTAATTCCAAGTATCGCGTAATGGATATCTGCTGAGACACATAAACGCAAACCCCACCCCCACGGCCATGTGTCCGGTCCTTACGATGAATTACATAACCACCAATCGATATTTGATCGTCCCCTATCTCATCAGTCAACCAAGACTCCGTAATTGCGGCTATATGAACTTTGTTGACGGACATAAATGCTGCAAGTTCATCAACCTTTCCATTAATTGAGCGTGCGTTCAAGCAGCAAATTCTCGGGAGTATAGTATCAGTCATCATGTTCTGCAAAAAGGCGTATAAAAAATAACAAACATCGCTTGCTCGACCGCAATGTTTAATTTTGTTTATGGATGTGTCTAGCCAATGTGTCTAGACTACTGTCTAGTGTCTACAGCATACATGTAACAACATTACAACAATGCCGCTACAGTGTCAGCGGTATAAAATCGTACTTCCAGGGATAATTGGGGATAAACAAGTTATTTAAGGAATTTTGGGAAATTCTAAGGAATTTCGGAGCTCTTGCTGAGGAATTCCAAAATTTGGTTGTGAGAGCACTGGACACAAATTACTATAGAAATGTGAACAGTATGGCGAACAACGTGAACTAAGGTGAATTTTGCCAAATGTGAGATACTTTGCGAAGTTTTACCAAGTTGGTCGCTCCACAGTGGATAAAAGATGTTATGTTAATGCTGTTAAAACGAAAATTATCCAGATTGCCTTAAAATATCGTCAGTTTGGTTCGTTCAAAGTTGCCATGCGGGAATAATATTTTATCGCTACAGTGGCATGACAACACGATAATTTCTAGTTTACTCAAGCATACTGTTAAGGTAAAGTAAGTAGTTCGTTTTATCAATTATGTTTAACCTTGATCAACCAGAGGGTTTCAAACTTTCAATTATCCATCTTTAATACTAAGCCTTTTTACAAAATATATATACATGTCTTTGTTGTTACTAAATATATTTGTACTTTTTAAATTTGTCATTTTGTTAAACTGGAAGGCAACCTTAATAAAGCTTTCTGTAGAGTGAATCCACTTTTATATTGCATTTGAATTTTGAACTTTCAGTTGTAGAGTGTAATCAGTGACAGTGTATATTGTTTTAGTGCAGTGACTCCAAAGGCATGCAGAGTGTAAAGTTCATTATTAATTTTGATCATTCATTTATATCTAAACATTTGTTATTGTAAAATATCTGTAGGTGCTTTTCCACCAAATTCCCAGCATATATATGTGCTTGTTGGTTTATATATGCCCCAGGGGTATTCAAAAAAGAAACACTGGTTGCAACAATGTTGTGTTTTGCAGGGCCAGATTAATTAACATTTCGCGGGGCCTGTCCACCTGTGGCATTTTATCAGTGCGGGGACCCAAGACAGCGCCCCCCCCCTGCATTTTAAACACTGAATTCAGAAAGATTCAAAAACATAAACATATCCTTTTGTATTGTACGTGTTGAGAAGTTGCTTGAAATTTGTGTATTTACAAAAAAAGGAAGTATACATCAATAATTTGTACTAAAATTAAGTGACACAATGGGTATCAACAATAATATCATATGACAAGTAATACCTAAAAGTGTATACCTGCTGTGCAGTGTGCATTATGTTTGGTTGGGCCCTGCACTGAAATAAGGAAAACCGTGGGGCATGTGGCATATGCCGCTTCTGCCATATGGTTAATCTGGCACTGGTGTTTTGTCACCTGCATGGGGTTTCTTGACATAGTTGTTGAAACAGCACAACTGGAAACAACTGGCCATGGTAACCATGCTTTTGAAGCATAGATAATATATATAGATAGTATTAGAGATAATTTCATAAATAGCATGAAGTATATTTGTCTTCTAATGTCAGAATATGATCACACTGCCTATAGTTGCCTGACAATTTTACTTTTGTATCAATGAGTCGAGTCCATCAGTGGTTGAGGTTAAAGCAGGTTATTATTTCAAATTAACTTTGAATGATATCTTTTATATTTGTTCATATATTTCAATATTGAATAATAAATACACAGCACATTTTAAATCAATTTTGTAAGTTTTTCTAATTCAAAACTCAACTGCATTATACTGCATTGTAAAAGTGGATTCACTCTACAGAAAGTTTTATTATAAAGGTTGCCTTCCAGTTTAACAAAATAATAAATTTAAAAAGTACAAATATATTTAGTAACAACAAAGACATGTATATATATTTTGTCGAGGGGTAAATTACTCTGAAAAAAGCGTACGAGGATTTTTGGGATTAGAAAATCCCGGCAATTTTTCTCGGGATTCTGGGATTTTTTTCTCGGGATTCTGGGATTTTTTTTTTTTGGGATTTTTTTCAGCTGATTTTTTCGAAATATTTTCGCTTATTTTTTTCGCCGAACTTTTTCCGACATTTTTTGCGACATATAATCCGTCGAATTATTTTTAAAACGAAGTAAATCAACAAAGGACATTCTCACGCCAATTCACGATTTAAATGTTTAAATGGGATTTCTCAATATTGCAATAGTTTTGAGGATTTTATTGGGCTTTTTCCAAGTATTTTATGCAATTTTTAGAGATTTCTTGGGATTTTGGGATTCTGGGATTTAGTAAGATTTTGGGATTTTTCCAAAGATTTTTTGGGATTTTTGATGAAGTGTACGAAGATTTTCAGAGTAATTTACCCCTCGTATTTTGTAAAAAGGCTTAGTATTAAAGATGGATAATTGAAAGTTTGAAACCCTCTGGTTGATCAAGGTTAAACATAATTGATAAAACGAACTACTTACTTTACCTTAACAGTATGCTTGAGTAAACTAGAAATTATCGTGTTGTCATGCCACTGTGGCGATAAAATATTATTCCCGCATGGCAACTTTGAACGAACCAAACTGACGATATTTTAAGGCAATCTGGATAATTTTCGTTTTAACAGCATTAACATAACATCTTTTATCCACTGTGGAGCGACCAACTTGGTAAAACTTCGCAAAGTATCTCACATTTGGCAAAATTCACCTTAGTTCACGTTGTTCGCCATACTGTTCACATTTCTATAGTAATTTGTGTCACAGAAGTTATATCCAGTCTACTATTAATAGATCAGTGAGTCCAGTCCGCGTTTTACCTCTATGGTTTTACTAATCTGAGTCCAGTCCGCGTTTTACTAATCTGAGTCCAGTCCGCGTTTTACTAATCTGAGTCCAGTCCGCGTTTTACTAATCTGAGTCCAGTCCGCGTTTTACCAGTCCAGTCCAGTCCGCGTTTTACCATATGCCTATTATTGTTGCATGCGTAAGTCCTGAGATGTGGTAAATTTATAGGTCTGGTGAGAATTATTTGATCGACATTTGGCGCATAAAAGCGCTTGAATATATTTGGGGTTTGGAAATAATTGTAGGTAGAATTCATACAAAAGAAGTGGCAATCCTAGTTGAATTGATACTGCACTACTAGTACTTGAAAAATCCTTAAATTGTTATTACAACCGACTTAAAGGGGCAATGTCACCGATTTTTGAGGAATTCTGACTCTCTCAAAACTTGTACAAAACTGAGAAAGAATGGCTGTAATTACAAAATAAAGCAATAACAAACACAAAAAGCGTATTACTCTTATGTCATACATAAATCCATTTACGATGTTTATTTTCAGAATTACAGTTCACACTGTAAATAAAATGCATTTTTAGTCAAATATGGGTGACATTGCCTCTTTAATTTCGCAAATAATTGTCAGTATAATAGAAATTATTAAATTATAATTTATTATTATTATTTATTATTATTATTATTATTTTCCCATCCGCGTTTTATCCCCCATCCGCATTTTCCCATCCGCGTTTTATCCCCCATCCGCATTTTCCCATCCGCGTTTTATCCCCCATCCGCATTTTCCCATCCGTATTTTCTCATCCGCATCCGTATCCGCCATCCGCATCCGTATCCGCATCCGCCCTTTATCCCTACCCCAATAATACAAA
>CACRXK020004640.1:9884-30867 GCA_902702795.2 Paramuricea clavata | reverse complement strand
GAAAACGCTAACCAAAGAAACTCGGACTCTGCAGTCGAAACGTCCACTGTAAAGCTGGAGTAATACTGTACGAGCAACAAAATTGCCGCAACTTGCAACAAAATCTGATTTCAACGCATGTTAAGCAGAAATGTTGACACATATTGCCTCGTGATTTGCAATTTATGTTAAACATTTTCAATTAACATGCGTAGAAATCAGATTTTGTTGCAACTTGCAAGTTGCAGCAATTTTGTTGCTCGTATTACTCCAGCTTAACGAATAAAGTACTTTTTCCGTTAAATCCACAGAGCTTTGATTAAACAAACACTATTGCATGTTGTTTGTTTAATAGGAAGTACCAACTATATTATTCTACGGTACATGCATGATAACAATGCGAGTGTTTTAATGTAAAATCAATCAGAATTAAATTAGCATGCATATTATATCCACGCTTATTTTTTTGTAGGGAGCGATGCAAACGGGAACATTCGCAGTGCAATTGCGAAATCCCAGTCAACTACATCAACATCAGATTCCCAATGTATTAAGCCAAGGGAACATGACGTGGCATTCGGGTTACTCCCCATATGGTTATGACCTGGTGACACTCAGTAACAGAGTAAAAAAGTGTTATGGTTGCGGGCAAGATTTTGCCGAGTGCTATCGACGCGAACCAAAGAACATCGTCGTCAGGCATTTCGATAAGCGAGTGAAGGGGAAAGATGCACAAGGAAACTTGCAATACACCAATGATTTCCAAGCTGCTTACTATCACTTAAATCCCTCGCATATAGTAAAGAAGAACCCAGTGTTCAATGGAAGAGTGTCGGTGGCTACAGAGTTGTGGGAGAGCTTATCAAGCGCCACCCAAGCATTTATCCAATCGTCCGGATTACATGTGCAGTACATGTGATGTAAATTATCTATGCATGACTGTCCTTTCAAAAGTTACTGTACTATACACACATACATTGATATATATATTCATTTATGGGGTTAAAAATTTAAATATGAGTTGCGTTACGTTGGTTTAACGACTTTTATAGGGCCTGTTTCTATGATTTTAGCTTGGTGGAGCGAGAAGATTTCCTCGGAAATAAAATACTCCCAACCTGCTCGGATAGTAGTTTATTTATAATAATATGGGGATTTTATTGCCTATTGACTATGTGATAGTACGAAGCGGAATACAAAAGCGGCTGTCCTGCTCTGCCTAGCCAAATTCATGTTCCCTATACAGCCTTTGATGTCACAATATTATAAAGTATAGTTGATTTATTGGGAATTTAAGGTACTATTTTGTAAGTTTTGGCCAGTTATTAAAAAAATCCTCTTGATTACACTCGCAAGTAATTCAATTATTAACGTGCAAAACAGTGCTTTGGAAGAGGGGCGCTGTGGGTGGGGGGGGGGGGGCTGAGCCCCCCCATCTACTTTCGAAAATCAATATTATTAAGAGAAGTATTAAACAAGTATTTAACATGACAATCACTAGAATGGCGTCCCTAAAGCCCGAATTTTTCACTGGGCGAATTTTTTCGCACGAAGCGAAGCAACAAGTAAAAGAGTAGGAACTGTATCACTTAAATTAAGCCCGTAACTCTTAATACGTCACAACTTACAAGTAAAATTCCTATAAAATTCCATCAGTAAAATTCACGACTCATATGGCTTGCCGGTAACGTATGACGTCATTGACGTCAACGAATGTTCACAATTTCATGTTCGTCAATAGAGCCCCCTCCCCGAGGGGCATTTCACTCCAAAAATCCCGTACACTTCGTCAAAAAATCCGGGGGAAAAAACGAACAGATACGGAAAATCCAACAGATTTTCTCTTCAAAAATCCGCGGATTTTTAAAAATCCGAAAATCCCGTACGCTTTTTTGGAGTGAAATGCCCCTCCCCCTTCGATAAATTCAGTTCTACAGTACAGCACTGGTGCAAAGTCTCTATTGCCCTATTCGCGGACTTTCGGACTATTCGTCAACTATTCGCACTATTCGTCGACTATTCGCGGACTATTCGCACTATTCGTCGACTATTCGCGGACTATTCGCACTATTCGCGGACTATTCGCACTATTCGTCGATTATTCGCACTATTCGCTTCACTATTCTAGTTTTATCAATTGCCATTTTTCTGACCCAATTGTAATTGCTAACAAATTTAATGAATATTTTGTAAATGTTGGTCCAAATTTGGCAAAAGGTATTCGAAAAAACGATACAGTATCATTTGAAAAATATCTCAAAGGAAACTATAGAGAGAGTATGTTTGCTGAGCCTGTTACTGAACTTGAAATACTGACTGAGATTGATAACTTAAATACAAATAAAAGTGCAGGACATGATAATATAAGTGCCAAAATGCTAAAAACTATAAAACAAGAAATCTGCAAACCTCTTGCACATATTTTCAATTTAACGTTTGATACCGGATTAATCCCGGGATCATGCACTAAAAATAGCTATCGTTACTCCTATTTTTAAAGCAAATGAAAGATACCTGTTTGGAAATTACAGACCAATTTCAGTTCTCACATGTTTTTCAAAACTACTTGAAAAAATAATGCATAAAAGACTAATTTCATATATTGAAAAACATAATATTTTATCTAAGCATCAATATGGTTTCAGGAAAAATCGGTCAACTACATGCTATAATTGAATTAACTGACAAGATTTCAAAAGCTATAGATGATGGTAAATATACATCTATCTAAGGCTTTTGACACAGTTAACCACGATATTCTCCTAAAAAAACTTGAACATTATGGCACTAGAGGACATTGCCTAAAATGGTTTGAAAGCTACCTACACGAAAGAATGCAAATTGTTAAGTTTGGTCATCATAAATCAAACAAATTGATTATATCTACAGGAGTTCCGCAAGGCTCTATTCTTGGGCCACTACTTTTCCTATTATATATTAACGATATTGAAAACTGCAGTAAAATTATATCCTTTGTTATGTATGCTGATGACACTAATGCATTTCACTCTGACAAATGCTTAAAATCATTAACGCATGTTTTGCGAGAAGAAATTAATGAAGTAATTAAATGGCTAAACGTGAATAAATTATCTATAAATACAACAAAAACTAAGTATATAATTTTTAAATCAAGAAATAAAAAATGCGACATTGAAATCGATATTAAACTTAATGATAACATTATACAACAGGCTTCTCATATCAAATTTTTAGGTGTAATTTTAGATCGTGAATTAACATGGAAAAACGATATAAACTCGGTTGTTAAACATACAGGGTGTATCAATAAAAACGCAACCTCGGAATTTCCTAAGAAATCACTTTGCAATTCTTAAGCATAAAAGATTTTAGGCCCCTGGGAATTGAAAGCGAATTGCTAATAGATCATATTACTGTTGTTGTGCATTAAATAAATGCATAAATTTTGCTTTATGCACTCGCGTGTGCAGTAATTTTGACAGTTATGCTATTTTAAATTCCCAGGCGCCTAAAATCTTTTGTCTTTAAAACAATGTCGATTTCTTGGGAAATTCCGAGGTTGCGCTTTTTTTGATACACCCTGTATAATTAAATCTATGGCACTTATAGCAAAACTACGACATTACACAAATAAAATTTCACTTAAGTTGATTTATTATGCATTGGTTTATCCATATCTTACTTATGGGAATCTAGTAAGGGGTAATACGTACCCAACAAGGCTACAGAAAATACTGAATATACAGAAAAAATTATCAGCCATGATAAGCGGTTTTAAATCGTATCTTGAACACACCGAACCATTGTTTCAGAACTTAAAGATCTTGAATATCTTTAAGATCAATGACTATTTAAACCGGTTTAAACGTCTACAAAATTTACCTGAATTTTTTAATGGCTACTTCGCACAGAACAATGAAGTGCATCATTACAATACTCGAAATGCTAACAAATTTCAGGCCACTCCAAATTAGACTTTAGTTTCCCGTCCGGGCCTTATTTCAAATTACACGCGGGCGGGCGGTCCATTATCCATTATGGTGTCTGAACGAATCTGACACGACCCATTATTCCATGAAATAGTTACACATTTTAAATATCCATTCAACCACGTTACTACGTCCTGTTTTGTTTTTTTTGTATGCATGCAGAAATGAAAGCCAGGATATAATTAACCTTACGTTCGAAAATCAAAACGTGTAACGGAAGTGGTCAGCGGTTAGAACTTTACTGTAGTAAAAACGAACAAAAACAACAATTCACGCTCTTTCATAAAAGTTTGAACAATTTTGTTTTCATTTTTACGTATTATATGATAAATATGTATTTCTTGAACGATAGATTTTTGGAAAACTGTGCATTTTCATTATTCTTAGTCATAAAGGTCAAATAATGGAAACAAGTTCGCAATAATGGACAAATCATGCGGCCAGTTCTAGGAGACGCGGGCGGGGGACGGGAAACTAAAGTCTAATTTGGAGTGGCCTCATGTAAATTTTAGTAGAACAAATTATACAAAACATTCTATTGTTAACAAGGGAGTTAAGATATGGAATTCACTTGATAAAGAAATTAGCAGTATTATGTTTTATTGTACTTTTAAGAAAAAGTCAAAAATATTTTTCTTGTAAAATATACTTAATTGTTATTATCTGTAAACTTTGTTCAATTAGCTCATTATATTACTTTTACTTTAATTAAAATTTTCCTTACTTTATACTTGTATTTGTAAATATTCCTATATTCTTTCGACATTATATGATTAACTTACCATATAAAACAAATGTAAAAATATTATAGAACTAGGGGCCTTTTAACAAAAAGCCTGAAAGGGTTTCATGAAGGCTCCTAGCCCGTCATATTGTATACTTTGAAGATTGTAAATATTAACTTTTCCATATGGGCAAATCAAATTCAATTCAATTCAATTCAATCCCCGGCCAACAGGAACCCGTTTTAAAGAAGGTCCATACGCCTAGCTACGTGCCTACACAACCTTACACGATACGCGCCTGCTTTGCGGGCCTACGTAACTACAGACTGCATGCATGCACGGAAATTGCTAGATAGTATACTTCAAAATAAGATTTCCGTTTTTATATGAATTTTTAAATTAAGTTAGGGTTAGGTTAGGGTTTAGGTTAGGGTTAGGTTAGGGTTAGGGTAAGGGTTAGTATTAGGGTTAGGGTTTAGTTTTGTGTTAAGATCGTTTTTTCTTCGTTATAATAACGGAAACCTTATTTTGAAGTATACTATCTAGCGATCACCATGCATGCACGCGCCTACGCCCCTACGCGCCTACGCGCCTACAGGCCTATGTGCATAGATGTCACCCGGTCCGCACGTTGCAACCCTAAGTAACCTAACACTAACCCTAACCTAACCCTAAGTATGATCCTTCAACTCAAACCAGTCAAAGTGTGTATTCAAAACAGGAATTTATAATTAGTATGCTCTATTTCAAGTGTCAATTAAATATTTAGTTAATTTTACAGTCACATTCAAGTTTGTACTATACTATATTTACGAGAGGTTGGTTGATAAAAAAATGGTAGAGCCCATGCATTAATGGAATATAGAAAAACTGTGACCTATAAATATAACGGAGACCTATATTGACGTATTGTTAAGAAATGAATGCCTATAGGCACTTTGCTAAACCCACGAGAGCGCGTATACAGGCGCGTAGGCCTTATGTTCTCAACAACCCCGCGTTGATGCGTAGCAAGGCAGACTCTTCAATATGGGGGTATTCTATAGATGTACCGGGTCCCGCAAGGTTCAATATTGGGTCCGCTACTTTTTATCCTCTAATACTAACGATATTCAAAACTAGTGTAGTGATATAACATCAATGCTATTGTTTGCTGATGATACAAATATATTTTATAGTCACTCATGCCTCACTACTAAACGAAACTCTTCAGACGGAAGTGGAAAAAATAGCCGAATGGCTAAACACAAACAAACTATCTATCAACACATCAAAAACCAAATTTATTTAATTTCTAAAAAGAAAAAGAAACACATCGCGTAATAACATCGCGTCCCATTTTTAAGAAAAAATCTATGGGGAGGAGAGGGGAGTGGTAAATGGGAGGGGGGCAAACGAAGTTTTACCCTTATAAATAGGGGGGGGGGTCAAAAAAGTTTTAACCTAGAGAAAGGGGGGTGTCAAAAAAGTTTTTGAACTTAATTCCATGTCTAGAGTTCTGGTTTCTATAATCACAAACAGCATAGACTCACAAATCATAATGCCAAAGAGGTAAAGAAGACTCTGAAAATGCCATTTCCAACGAACTAGAGACTCAAAATTTTCCCTGCCCGGCGCCAACCATGGCAACGCCCTCGTGGGAGTCGGACCCACTGTATGACCCTGTTGTGGTATGTATTTACATAAACATACCATGCAAGAAGTACTTAACTGATCAGATTCGGTCTATTAAAGCACAATGTAACACTGTATATCCAAAAATCTGTTTCAGAAAATGCTCACATTTCAGTCCTAGGGGTGGAAAAATACAAAAAGCTTTCTGGGGGAGAATACTCCAAGACCCCCCTACTGGTACATACGATATCACACCAAACGTTTTGTCAGCAACAACCATCTGTCATCTCTCCACACTCAGTATAATATGGTCCCTTTTTGTAGATGCCCACTCCCCAGACAATTTCGTACAAAAAGCCCTGTGTTCAAATCATTTTGCTGTATGAAGAGGTTATTGTAGGACAAATGTTGCATAGCAAAGTAGTAACACATAATATATATTTTTAATCACATGTAGTTGAATCATGTATATTCACCAGGGTAAAACATCATGAGCTAGATTAAACAGATTGTCCTAATGGCTAACTTTACCTGCAACGCAACCTGTTTCAAAAAGTTTCTACTTTTATCACAAAAAGTTTTCTGGAGGGGGGTCAAAAAAGTTTTCAATCCTTATTTTCCCCATTTACCAACCCCCTCCCCATAAATAATGACCACTCCCTAAATAATCTTATAAAACACTTTCATAGGCGTACCGGGCGGGGGGGTGGCGGTAGCCCCCCCCCCAGTGTTTTGGGCAGTCAGGCAATATTCGATTAACAGTCGGGCAATTTGGGGTTGTTAAAAAAAAATCGGACCAATTGTGTCAATTTTTTCGAAAATTTAGTCAATTTTGTGGCAAATGTAGTGTTTTTTTGGAAAATTTATGTGATGCTCCGAAAAATTTTGGTATGTCCGGAAAATTTTTTTGACCCCTTAAATGGTACACAGACCGAAATTTTTTTGGCACCGGGGGGGGGGGGAATTTTTGGTACTAGTCGGGCACATTCACGAAAAGTCGGGCAATTTTACGAAAAGTCGGGCAATTTTCTTTCCGCCCCCCTAATTTTTTCCTTCCAGTACGCCCATGAACACTTTAACTGTAATTTCTCTTTTTGACTATTAGGGACGGACCATTAGAAAAGTGATGAGGGGTGGGGATTTTCTAAGAGGCAATATATTTTTTTTGTATACCTATTGATACCTATAGAAGAAATTTTTTTTCTCACTTGATGGCTGGAAATATTTTTTTAAGTGAATTTTATAGGCTTATCTTCCAAGCAAGGAATTTTTTTGCCATCCCCTTTTCTAATGGTCCGTCCCTTAATTTTTGTAAATACTGGAACCGATGACAATAAGGTTTTATATACTCCTAGCCCAAACATATCTACTTTATTTTTATTTTTTATGTAAATAATGATATATCACATGTCTCACACAGGCAAATCATTAAATAAAAAAAAAATTTGCAACTGAGAACTTTCTTTTGATCTGGCGAGACGCTATCCAGTTAAGAAGTCGGATCAGTGGTGTCATAACGATGCAAATAAATTAAAATAAAAACAACATGGAACTGATGGAAGACGTGGACGAAGTTTCTGGAGAAATAGAAATGTCTACTTTAACAACTTCTGTTGCTTCGTCTTCATATTTTGGTAAATTAAAGTCATGGGTAGGCGAAAAACGCTCCAAAATACGGCCATGGTCAGAGTTTCTTGATGTGAAACGATTTTCCAAGCCAAAAACAAGCTCTGAAATGACGTCTAGAATGACTAAGAATGTTGAAATATATCAAGCAAATTATGTGTTCATTTTCCTTGGTTTAGCTACGTATTGCATGTAAGTTATAGTAGCTTTATAAGTTGTGTGAGTACAGCGGTTGAAGCTAAAAAGTAAATATAATTAAATTATTTAAATGTATCCTATGTTATTTTAAATATAAATGAATCAGCTAGGCCAATTCCATTTAAATATGTACCCCTATGGACGAGTTCAATAAAATTTGAACCCCTAAGAAGAAAAGATCAAAGTGCTGACACAAACACCCCCAGCAATTAAGAAATTTTTGCCTTACCCAGCAGAAAAAACACAAAGATCAAAGGATGCTGATGCACACAACCCCTCAGAAACAGCTTTTTCAACCCCCCTCAGAAATTCTTGTCCATAGGGGGGTGTATATTAAATGGAATGGCCCCAGTCAAATCTAGCATGATCCCCACCTCAGGCTTCCCACTCTTCAGGGTGCATTCTATTGTCAAAAATACCCCGAAGATACGCCAATATTAACTATAGATAGTATTGTAATTTGCCAAACTCACACCAAAGATCTTCGGCGTATTATACACTTAAAATGCAGCCTGGCCCACTCCCTCAGGGCTAACCCAGGCATTTGTACTTTTTTGTTTAATTTAACTGTACAATTTCCCATAGCTGTGCAGAAAAAGCTCAAACTGGACAGTGCCTCTCCTCAGCCAGCCTTCCACAACATAATTTAAAAGTTAGTGTTCAATAATTGATTAGTATAGGTAATAGCATGGTTTCGAGTGCAATTTGGATATAACATGCACAAGTTTTTCAAACTCAGACCTCAAAATGGACTTGTGCTATTTGAGGTCTTTGAAAAACTCACAAGTGCATGTTTATCCAAATTTCATGAGAAACCATGCTTTACTTTTTAATAATTTATATAAAAATGTTCGAGACAATTGTAGTTTTAACTTACGTAATATAGCGAACATTCCACTGGCAAAGTTTTCCTGGCTTTGTTATATATCACATTATACAATGCCGAACAGCTTGAAAATTCCACTCAACTATGTAATTTTTGTTAGTACCACAGGGAGCCCAAGCATTGATCTGTGTTTTAATTGAATTAAACACTACATTACACTAATATGTCATATAATAATAATAATAATACTCCTATAGTTGAATATATAATAACAACATATAAGTTGATTTGTATTTGTATGTTTTTCAGTTTATTTAAGATCTATTATTACAGGTAGCTTATATAAAAGTACCGCCTTTCGAACCTGACAGCCCGTTCACAGGATACACACGTTATTTCGCACTGAAATAAGAAACGACACAAGGGATGAAATTACAACACGGCGATGTTTTATTTTGAAGCCGTATGTGCTTGTTAAAACGAATTTTAGCTTGAAATTCAGCTACATGATATGTCTAAGGCTAAAGTACATAGCCATTGAAAAATTTTGTGAAATAAAAGCCCTAGAGTCTTATAAATTGCTATAGTTTTTAATAGCGACGTTTCGTAGCATGAACGCCCTTGACTTGACTGGACCTAAAGTAGTTCATTTTAAATTTTAAACATTGAAACCGTTACGGTGGACACAAATTAGGCTTCTCACCTCGAGTTGTAGTCAAGTTTGCTTTCTTGTTTATATCATTGATTCCTAAACGTTGACGCCATTTATTTGACACGACACTCATTGCATAATCATCGGTCCACTCAAGTCGCCGGCGTTCATAATACGATAAACTTTAAGAGTTTCATCCCTTGTCACGTATTTATATGTAATTGCCTCCTTCTATTTCAAATATCCTGTGAACAGGCTGTCAGGTTCGAAAGGCGGTACTTTTATATAAGCTAATAATAGATCTTAAATAAATAAAAAACATACAAATACAAATCAACTTATATGTTGTTAATGTTCAACTATAGGTCCGAGTATTATTTTTATTATATGACATATTAATGTAATGTAGTGAAATAATTCAATTAAAACACAGATCAACACTTGGGCTCCCTGTGTTAGTACGTTTAAGATAAAGGCTTTTCCATTTAAAAATAAAGATAAAAGCCATATTTTCCAACCGAAGTCAACTTTTACTTTATGTAGCGCGGCGCCATGTTTGTTTTGTTTTGAAGCAATCTGTGACAGTTACTTCTTTAAACTAAACTGCTTTAAAGTGATTGGTTCATTTTATCATCACAATGTTTTTCCACCAATCAGATCAGTTTGTTACAGATTTTTGCACTGTGATTACAGAAATTGCACTGCTGTTTGGGATTAACTGCACTGAAATCAACCAATCACAGTCAAGTAATATTTTTATGTATATTATTAATTCAGTAAATACTGCTTCCACAATTTGGCTGTGAGCACATGCAGTTGCGAGCAAATGCATGTTTTCTAACCTGCTGTGTACACCGACTCGTTATAATGGCATAATCTCAAAAAAATTGGCAAAATGTTCAACTTGTATTTTCTTAAGTTAATCCAGGTCCTGTCTGGCTCATGCAGGAGTACTTGCATGCAAATTTAATGCAGCATACCTTTCTTACTGACATTTTAAGCTTTATGTATCTGTAGGCTAATACTTGAAATTTTGTAGTATTCAGTGGGGATATTACTTATCAGTCATTCACAGTTTGGTATCCTAGATAGTAAATTTTAATTTTCTGTGGATATCAGGCTACTGCAAATTTCAGACCTTGAATATGTCATGAGACTGCATGCAGGCTACCTGAACAGGCGTTTTGTTAATTTTGAACTGGACTTTTCTATGAAATAATGTGCCCTTCTGGGCTTCTACCACCACTATGAGGTATAATCCATGCACATCACAAACTGGTATTATATATACACTGCAGTATCTTTTGACATCAAAATGCTTCAGAAGTTGCTGCATTCAACAGCAATTATTACATTTTATTATATTTTCCTTTTTTTAGTTTGACCTCACCTCTTTTATTAATTGCATTGTCAATTTCGGGTGGAGCGACCTGGTACATTAATTATATAAATAAATCAAGACCTCTTACGATAGCTGGTAAGTATAAGCCCTTGGAGTACAAAATAGGTAGATAAAACATGCATGTAATTGTAGCTGATTTTAAAATGGAATAGAGAAGCATGGCCCAATGTTTGCCGAATGTGCGCTGATATTCGTTTGTCTTGTACACATATTAACGAAAAAATTGATGTTGATGTTGTGGTGAATATACGTTTGATTACAACATTGAATGGAGCGATGGAGGGGTGTTAAAGACAAAATATTAATAGATTTAAATTACAGCCTTTCTCACGCCAGGGTGCGAATTAACGGGCTACGAATGACAAATCGTCACACAGTTTTGTAGGCAAAAAATTAGCGTCTTGCAATTTCACGGAAAAAACGTGTAGGCCAACTATTCAGTAAGTTTTAAACGAGCTAGTGAAGGAAAATAAAAAATTTAAAACTAAACTGTAAACAGTCCAAAATAACTTTAGTTCACTGTAATACATGATGATTAATAATGTAAATGTTTTCTAGGTCGTCAGTTCAGTCTTGCTGAACAATATGCTCTTGTAGCCTTGATATGCTTACCATTGTTCTTCCTTGCATCCGCTGGGTCAACTGTATTTTGGATTATAGGTGAGACTCTGTTTATAATTGTATTGAAAACAACAAGTAGGATTTAGTAACTACAGTAGCTGTTACTATAATCTATATATGCAATGGAAGCACCTCCCTAAGTCAGTTCTTTTCATATTTGAATAAATAGCAACAGGCGTATCACATTTGACAATGAAAAAAATATTATTTAACAGTACGATTTATAATACTAATCATATAGAGGGCAAAATTGCTCAAATATGATTGGCTAATGAAGAGAGCATTTGTTCTTAATTCAGGGCAAAATTACTTGTATCTGATTGGCTGACACGCAAGCACAGGAAGTTTCTTGTTTTAAATAGCAATAAAAGCCCCGTTTATACTACACTCATTTTTGGCACGGCACTCTTAAATAATGGCACGCGGACCATTTTCTTGAAAAATCAGCATCGTTTACACTACAAATTTTGGCGGGCCATCAAGATGCACTAGCACCCCTACTCTTGAATACGGCCCGCTTAAATACTGCGCCCTTTGATTTATCAAACTTCAGCGGTTAAATTCTTAAAGTAAAATTCGCGGGCATTTTAAAAAATCGAGGATGTAAAAACAGCAAATTCGGCACTTGTTTGGTATTTTTATGTGACAAAACGGAGACGTTTACGCTTGGCAAAATTTAAAGATAACCGTGTATGTA
Organism: Paramuricea clavata; assembly: GCA_902702795.2. Taxonomy (NCBI): domain Eukaryota; kingdom Metazoa; phylum Cnidaria; class Anthozoa; order Malacalcyonacea; family Plexauridae; genus Paramuricea; species Paramuricea clavata. The sequence continues at coordinate 18,556 of CACRXK020004640.1, read as the reverse complement.
GAGTAGCGCTTCACAACATAAATAGAAAAGGTTTTTAAAAAAGAATTCACTGAAACTGTACTAGCTTTTTTTCATCGCCAAAGAACTAGAACACTGTGGATGCACCCACGAGCTATGGTCGAGCAACGCGAGATAAGTCCACACAACAGCGACTTTTTATAATTTCTTGGACGATTGATGGTAAATTTGCTTTGTAAATGGTTAGTTTATTTTGAAAAATTGCTTTTCACATTGTTTTAATTGTCTGCATTTGTTAACGAGAATTGGATGCCACCCAAAAATGGCTGATAATTAGATACTTTTATCTAATTATCAGCACTTTATATCAGATATATATAGAGCACAATTAAGTGTAAGTAGGGTTTGTTTTTGACGCCATCTTGTTTTCTTTTTCAAGGAATACGCATGCGTAATTAGTTTTAGGGCCGCGTGCTATATTTTAAGCGGGCCGAGACTACCTCCTTGAAGAGGTCTCGGCCCGTCGAACAATTGTGGCACGCGGACCCTTAATTTTGCGTTTACACTGCGAAAATTAAGAGTGCCGTGCCTAAAAATTTGGTCCGCGTGCCATTATTTAAGAGTGCCGTGCCAAAAATGAGTGTAGTGTAAACGGGGCTAAAAACAATGGATTTTGGCTTTGTGGTTGCAGATAATAATGTTAAATATCATTTTATAGTCAAATTACCCGATTCTGATTGGTTAAAATAACTTAAAAACCGTGCGGATTAAACATTAATCGCACAGGTGTGCCAATTAAAGATTAATCGGCACGGATACGAGCCTGCGTGCACTAACACAAGATCTCAAAATATAAATAAACAACTTGAAAATTTATATTTTCTGAGCTCTTATTTTTCAATGAGCTCTTTAAGTATATGTTTAAATATTAAAGATAAATAAGAATTAATGTCAGAAATTGCTCTCAAAATTGACATAGGCGCGTGTATGGCCGTGCTCGCTTGACTACATTACTATAAATGTTTCTTATGATTGACCGCATGCTCGTGTAAAATGGACTATAAAATGATATTTTAAATAGGAAATTACACTTGTTCTCGAAGTATTGATGAAAAATCACACTTGTGTTTGGCGAAATATTTATAATACCTCTCGTGCTACGCACTCTCGGTATTTTGATAAATATTTCGCCAAACACGCGTGTGATTTTTCATTAATACTTCTCGAACCGTGTAATTTCCTACACTAATATGTTATTGAAGAATTAAAAGCTTCTCGATTCTCGAATACTAGAAAAAGTACAATTTTATGGGTTGGAGTGTTTAAGAAATGAGGAGCATTAAGGGACATCGACGAAGACATGCAGACATACGAGGTTCCAGAACTTGACAAGTTCACAATTAACTTAAGTAACCGCACAGTTTCTCGTAAAATTAAATAAACCTTAATTTTACCCGGTCCCATGCGATTACTTATACAAATATTTAACCAATGATACATACATAAAGAGCAGTAGCATTTAATAACCCATAATTAAAACAATTGATGGTTTAAACTGTGGAATTGTAGTTGTTGGCTCTGTAGCGTGCGTATACTGTAGAGTGCTTAGTTTTTAACCTTTTTTATTAGCTTACTCACAACTAACCAGTATTTACAATTTCGGTTATATATAAATTTATATACTATCGTCCTTACACGTGAATCTCTTAGCTATGCCTATTTTGCATAACACATTGCCATTGTGCATTGGGGATATTGGGAAACTACATGTACTGTATGCCAGTATTTCACTTTACTCTTTACTACTTTAGTTACAACTATATGCTACTATTGATAACCAAGTAAAACTACTTGATAAATGTACAAATACATCACGCCATGTTATCAGATTATAGTTATTATACTCTTGCATTGGAAAATCCCGCATTAACTGATAAATTTAACGATTGCGAAACGCCGAAATCTAATCGACGTATGATGACTTAAATGTTCATAGACATTCCACTGGTAAAGTTTTCCTGGCTTTGTTATATCACATATAGAAGAGTTGATGACTTAATGTTCATAGACATGGCCAATTGGCCATGGGCATAGATATATGTTTTGGCCGGATTCAGACTCATGCCCAAGAACATCAACTGTATTACTATTATAATAATTTTACTGCTGGGCGATTACGGTGGCTCCCTAGGGTTTTTGCATCATACCACACTGTTAGTATCCAGGAGACTCCTGTTTCTTCACTTTACATGATATGAAGACGAAATTTATTGGACACATTGACAATGCTCTCATGAAAATTGAATTGAAAATCTGTTGCCATGGCAACAGCATGCTTAGAATAAAGCTCAAAATTTGTCTTTTTCAGGCCATTTTAAAAATTACCTTCGGTGAACTTTTTTAATACTTTGCATAGAAGATAATACTAAAAACCCGTATGTATGCTTTAATTAGAACTTTACTCAAGCAATAATACAGTAATTAGATTAAAATGTACTGTATTATCAAATACTTACTAATAACTAATAACTACGCGATATACTAATAAAAATACGGATATTTACATAGTAAAAAGACTTCAGTTATTTCTGATTAAATTTAAAATTTAAAATTAATGGTAGTTTATAGAATTTAAGATGTTCGCCTCTGCACAAGCGACTTCAAAATGTTGTGTTAGAGGAACGTAAAAATTTACTCGTGTACCTCCACTACCTCTAAGACATAATAAGGCTGAGCTAGATAATACTTGTATAATGATTTTTTTTCTTCAATTTAAAAAAAATTCTATGGATACGTTTCTTAGAAAATTAGAAAAACGTCAAAAATCAATATTAAAAATTTTCCCTTTAAGAAAAAAGGATATTGCACTTGTTGTGCCGATATTAAAAAAATGTGCCAAATTTTAAAAAATTTTACCGAAGGAAAAGGGAGAAAGTTGGGTTTAATTTTGGCATTTTTTACGGGATGTGACGTGAACAATTATCACATCTGACGTGTACAATAGTCGCATGGAGTCCCGCACATAGAGATTATAAATAACACTAGAGGAGGCGTCGAGGTTAAAATTTGGGAACGCGGCTAATGGGGAGCAAACTTAGGTCCCGGATATAAAATCATGCTCTCATTGGCTAAATTGAAACTCCTCACCAATGGGGAACACGAGTACACATCCGGGACTTGAATTTGCCCCCACTAGCTGCATTCCTTTTTTGCCTGATGTCAAAATTGCGATGCCTCCCCTAGTGTAGACTTGCTCCAAGTCTCTCTTTCATTGTCATATCGGTCCACTGTAGTGTACATTACATGACGTAGCTCAGAGAGCCGGAGCGAGAAAGAGAGACTTACAACTTCGGAAAATCTCGGTTCAAAACTGAACCGAAAATACAAGACTTGCTTTAATTGTTTTCCTTCAATTTCTTTCTGTATTATTTACTATAATGGAACTCATGTTGTTTACACTGTGCTAGATCAATACATATAAACACTAACAAAAAACAATTAAGGCAAGTCTTGCATTTTCGGTTCAGTTTTTACCGAGATTTTGACAAGTCTCTCTTCCTCGCTCCGCCCCTCCGTACTACGTCATGTAATGTACACTATAGTGGATCGATACTACATGACAATGAAAGAGAGACTTGGAGCAAGTCTACCTCTAGTGTTATTTATAATCTCTATGGTCCCGCATGCATTTCGTAAACAACAAGGCATGATTTTTTAAAATTTAATACAAAATATACATTATGTTTGAGACTTAACAAATATAAAACATTTTCCGTATTGATATACAGTTATATCAACACGAGTGGAAATTGGGAAAACGAGAAATTGTGACAATTTCGAGTTTTCCCAATTTCGACGAGTTTTGATATAATTGTATATCAACACGGAAAAAATGTTTTATATTTGTTTTATAATATAGCACAAAGAAATATAAAGAATGAAATTTTCCGACGTTTCTGTGTTGACATTGAGTTATATCAACACGGCTCTTAGCCAATCAGAATTTACAAATGCTATATTATAAACTGTTTTACTGTGTCGGTTAATGGTCAACTAAGCTGGATTATTACAAGTTAAATTGGCAAAGATGTTTAGGTAATTACTGGTTATGACTTGTTGGTATTAATTTGAAAATGTTTATCAAAATTCGTCCCGTGCGAGTTAGTGCTATCGTCCGATGTTTTGGCAAAACGCCCGTTCAAATTTCAGTTTTTATGGTGGTATGTTTGTGGCGTTTCGACCCTGCTTATTTCACATGTGGAGGGGCTCATTATTTAAGTCATCTTTACTGTCAGAAGTGCTTTATATCGTATCTCAATGTTCGCGAAGCGACCCTCGTACTACGGCGGTCAAAACCGTCCAGAATACCACTTGAAAGAAACAAATTTACATTTTATCTTTTTTCTGTAACATCACGTCCAAGTATCGTTTGAATAAAGCAAAGTTCACGCATTTGGTCAAAAAAGAGTTCCATATAAAACACAACGTTCGTATCGTTCGTATTTTGAAGTCACATACATGACGCATATTTTACATATATACGAAGAACGTAACCCCCGGGGATAAAACTCTAGGGAGCAACCTTAAAGTACAAAAGACTTCATAACAAAGACTTCATAAACATCTGGTTTTCCTGGTTTTTTTTCGTCGTCGAGAAATCGAGTTTGCGTCAGCGCATCGCAGGCTCAGTTTCCTGTGTTCCAGTCGTTCCAGCTTACCATTCAATGAGTGTATTTCAGTCTCAAACAATTTATTCGTTTGTCAACGAATTTTAGCGCGTTTTTCTGTGGATTTTGGATTTATCCTACTCTGCACTTCCTTGGAAGTTGACTGGTTGGGTTTTTTTCGTGCAACGTCTCTGGAAATGCAATATCTGGGTTGCTGAGTTTTTCGAATTTTATACGTTTAATATACGGACTCACGGAATGAGTTGAGTTGAGTTTAATAATATTTAGACAGGGATATCCTATTCAGCAAAATGCTGGTTTAAAAGCTATGTATCTATGATAATTACAAACTCTTTAAACTATACGAAAACAATTACTACATCCAGACAAATAATTAGTACAATTTAAATGAATAAGTTAGTAGTCAAAGTCCTTTTAAGTAATTTTTAAGACGTCTCTTAAAAGTTAGAAAATTTTGTTCATTTCTAAGATTATTTGGAAGAGTATTCCATGTTCTTACGCCATTTATCCTAAATGAACTTTGATATTTAGAGGTGAATGTGAACAATGCATGAGGATCACGCCACGTTTTTAGCCTTTCACGCTTTGCGTTTGCGGTTCACGATTTGACCATTCTTGTCTATTGCACCATAGCACGTATGTCGTCATTTTCAGGTCAGTGTGTGAACGCCTGAGCAGGCGTCTTGTTTAACAATGTCAATGCCGCCTTAGTATATAAAACTCGATTTATATACGGAAAAAAAACTTAAACCGTTCTTAAAAGACAAAAAGAAGAATGAAAGACAGTTTATACAATTAATGATTGATTTGTGTAAAAACAAAGCTATAGAGTATATAGCCTGCGTGCAGGCCCAAGGGAACTGATAGCCTGCAACCATCGCCCGGTATTTTGTAAAACGCCCCTTTTCATAACACGCCCCATTCGCGCGTCAATTGTCAAAAAAGAACCAATGACAGCACCCAAATATTAACAAACAAACTCGCATTAAAATGTTGCGGGGTTTTCTCTGCTTATTCAGAACACTAATAAACAATGTGTAAATGGCTGCGTTTTAACTCCAAAAAAGCAAGCAACGCAGTCAGTAATTTCCAAATTTGCAAGTGCTCATTTTCAACTAAAATCGGAACAGGCAAATTAGGACGAATTTCAACAGAAAACCAGTCTCAAACAAGTCGTGCGACCACATTAGGATTTATATTATGTGTGCTTCGCTGTCGCCATTGGCATTGTTATAAATAAATTGTCTCACTTATCAGATCGTGTGTACAATTCTTGTTGGCGGCGGAAAGTACGAAATTTATTTCATTTGGTAAAGAACTCTACAAAAGAAGAGAGCGTTCCGAGTCCAGATCGTTTCGTTTCAAACGGCAATTTAATACCGCCTTCTGTTTCGCTCTCTCAGCGAAGCCTTGTAAATCGCAAAGTGTTTCGAATAGGCTTACAGTCCTTACATGCAACTGCATCTCAACATCAACCAAATGATAATTTTCTTGAGGAAGTGAGAACACATAACGTATCAACTGAAGTCTGTTTGAAATTAATGAAACTCAAGTAAAGGTTACTATAGTTTACCCCAGTCGTAATTTGCTATTCCAACACCTCACGAAAAGCAATCCCCATTGGCATAACGGCAAAAACATATCTTCCTTCAAGTAAACAATAAACAGTCTGTTCTTGTTCCATTTGTAATCGAAAAAAGTGATCAATTTTCAAATTTTAAGCTTATCGAGAGCCTTTGTCTATGCCTTTGTGACGAATCACTGTTCCCTTGGGCCTGCACGCGGGCTAGGTTAATTAATTACCGATCGCCTCAGCTAGCCAATGGGAATTTAGCCGGCGGTTCGGCCGGCGAAAATCGAAAACATGGGGTGGTGGTTGCAGGCCCACTATCAGTTCCCTTGAGCCTGCACGCAGGCTATAGAGTATATGGCTATATGCATGAATAAACCTATATTCACTAATTTCACTGCCACAACCGGAATTGTTTTCCATGTTTTCGGGAATGAATTCTAGCTCATTTAATTTTTGAAAATAGATATATTATTTTCTCTTTCTGCATTTTTACAGTCATTTTGTCATGAAAAACCTTAAAAATAGGTACGCAGTGCGTACATGTTGCATGCCATCTGAAACTTATGATGCGCTATAGCGCTTATAACCTTTGGTACAACTGGTGTGAAACTTAAAATATTGATTCAATAAGTTTAATATTGATATATTTATTGAAAAATAGCTATTATGTCAAAATAAGAAAACCTAAGATTCTCACGCGAATAGGCAATGTTTTTATCAGCGACTGTTAATAGTTAGTTGCAAGCGACAGTAATAACAAGGTCAAGGTTGGTCAAGGTTTTATCGAAAGCGACTGTTAGATTTCCTTTACAAATTTATAACTAAATAATGTTATTTCCTATACTGCTGTAGTATAGCTTTATTGTAACTTTTTAAAGGTATAAAAAACCTGTGGAAACGGTGAATTACTATAATAGATTGAAAATTATTATTAAATTATGATTGAAATTGTCGAAGTAAAAAAAGCATAAAGGTACTAGTTAGTTAATATGACCTTATGTTTTTTTTTTCTAATTCATTTGGGAGAGAAGAAATGGCTGTATTTATCATTTTGACGTTTGAGTGATTGAAATGGGTTAATTTACACTACCGTAAACCTCCGAATATAAGCCCTCCCCTCCCCGAATATAAGCCCCCGAATATATAACCCCCCGAATATAAGCCCTTCCCCCCATGTATAAGCCCACCACATGTACTAACACTCGCCTCATTCCAAATATAAACCCCCTGTATATAAGCCCTCCCGAATATAAGCACACCCGAATATAAGCCCAGTAGCCCACTACGTTATTCAACATTGACATTGTCTTTTAATATAGCAGAGAACGATATTTAAAAACATTGTCATTGTCTTTATAGCTTACTATGTTAATCAAAGCGAGTTATTAATACACATTTATTTTCCTGTTTATGACTGACTTGTTTATGTCTGACTTATTTATTACTAAGACAAAATATCGTCCATGTATAAGCCCATATATAAGTCCCCTCTTGTATAAGCCCATCAAAAATCGCTTACGAAAGTATATAAGCCCAGGGCTTATAGTTGGAGGTTTACGGTATATCGAATGTCATGTTGAATGTCATGTTGAATCGTACTTCACAATGGTTCCTATTTCGTTGTATTAAATTTCAGTAGTATTACTATTTATAATTCAAATTTTGTCTGATATTTATATTTCACGTTATTTACAAAATGGCTCCGTTTCAGTTTGAGTATGTAAAAATCGAGTATTTTGATAGCGTGGGCTTTGAGCATATCACATATGGCTTTAAGGCTTTCACGATATATAAATAAACGCTTGGTAATTGATAAATAATCAGTGCGAGCACAACGGCTCCACTGAAGATGGTTTAAACAACCTCGGGAACTCCGGTGTGGATGATATTAACTTTGAACAGTTCTTTAACGAGACACGAAAAGATGTTGTCAACAATACTCAAATTGACGAACTTCGGGTCAAGCTGAACACTCAGAATGATAGCACAACGGCTCCGAATCACAACAAATAACAGAATATAAGGCAATTTAAAAAAGCAAAGCTTTACCTACCTCGATTTATTTTTCTAAGGCGCTCAATTATGTAAATTTTCGGCGAATAATCGATATTTCTTTGCTTTTCCTCGACGAAAACCCGGCATGAAAATGCTCGTCGGAAAAACTCGGTATTTGTCGTATTTTATGAACCTGCCACGTGACTGGTATGCTCACCGCGACGACACGAAATTTAGAGCTATATGAAAGTTGCATGCCATATATGGCATGCAACAAAAATGAAAAACCTTGCCCAGAGGCAGCTCAAAACATTGCTAAAACGAATGCCAGCAGACGTAAGGGACCGATCGTTTATTATGTCAGTATGTCACAGGGCGGGGCGGTGATTTCAATTGGGGAGGGGGGAGGTCAACATTTAGAAGGTGCTGTATTTAGGGCTTTTTAAAATATGTTTATA
>CACRXK020004639.1:0-30868 GCA_902702795.2 Paramuricea clavata | reverse complement strand
ATTTTTAGCATTCGTTTAGGATTTTCAAACAACCTGGTCTCTTTTTAAAATACTTTTAATTTGTTCTTACGTGGTTTTCCAGATGTAGTGACGACAACATTAAAGTTTAAAGAAGAAAATTCTAACATTTAAACCGACTAAACAATAACATAGTAAACTTGCATAATTAAACAGCAACTAAAAATTATAGGTTTTATTAAATCTTTTCCTGTGCAATTGTTACTAGCATTGGAGACAAGGATAATAGTTTGTTTGAAAGAGAAAAGAGCAGGCTTTGAAGTAAGCCTAAAAGCGTTTAACTAGAAATAGTATTTCGAAAGTTATTAAGCACAAAAGATGAATTGCGTTTATTTTGATACACCCTGTATATATATATATACTCGTTGTAGTCGTGATCTCACTGAGTTTTGTATATGTGTCTACATTATATTTATATAGTTTATGTCCAACATATTTTACGCTCCAATATACAGTTATACGCTTCAATCGCGACTCGAATACGTGTGATTGCATTGTAAAAGCATTACATTAAGTATAACGTAAAAAAATGGTTATACTAAATGTAATGCGTAATGTTTCAATGACTCATTTTCGGATTGAACTTTTTATTCTTTGCTTCTCCGATCACCGACACTGATCTGTATTCTCACGACAAACTACGAGTATGATGCAAATATTAGTCCGTTTTTCCGATTATGTTACGACGACTGCGTCCAAGCGGACGCAGTTTTTAGCTGGAGGCCGGACGCGGGCGCTCTGGAGGCAGGACGCGGGCAGAGCAGACGCAAGACGCGGGCGTCTTGGAGGCCGGACGCGGGCGCTCTGGAGGCAGGACGCGGGCACAGTGGACGCAAGACGCGGGCGTTCTGGAGGCAGGACGCGGGCAGACGCGGGGACAAGTTATTTCAAGTTTATTTTAAATTCATCGCCAACTATTGCGGTCTTATGTCAATCCTGCTATCCAGCGGAAGCTCCCTGAAGTGCGTAACGTGCAATGTTTTGCAATGTTTTGAAATGACCAAGTGGAAATAAACGAGCCAGTTCTAATAGAAACACATAAGTGTTTCGCCTATGGGTTAAACTTTTAATTTCGACGCTCGAATAGTCGTTATTGTCAAAATAAATGGTTTTAAGCACAGAAAACATTACAATATTTCGTCGAGTTTTAAGTTATTTAATACGGCTGACCTTTGGTTGACCTTTTAGTTTGGCAACAGCCAAATGGCTCAACTTCTACCGCTGGCAGCACGGATTGTGTTTCGTGCATCCCAGAAGCGTTTGCAGGGTTGAAAAATACACATCGTGGCGATCATTTTGGTACCAAGTACAGCCTACCGCGAGTGATATTTCGCCTTCAATTTAGCTTTTAAACGCACTAAAATTTGCGGCGATGCGACCAGATATTAACAGCGCATAATGTTCTAAGTGTCTACGAAAATTCATGATATTTGATGGTAAATACGAAAAACTTCTTTAATGTTTTATGTGCCCAATTTTTGTGAGCAGCTAGCGAGGATCCTCAAGGTTGGTGTTCCATTTGAGCAAATCACATAGCAGTCACAGAAATTTAAAAATTGAACAAGGAAACTCGGTAATCGAGCGGATTTCGGCCGAGTTAGTATACAAGTCTATAGAAGTAAAGCGTTCAGAAGCTGAATCTCGAAACGAAAAACTTAATAAGGTTTTAACTGTTATTTTTTTCGACAGTTTTGTTTGTATGCGATGTAGGAATAGTACTCCATTTGAGCAAATAAAATAATCGAAATATCTTTTTGTCAATTCGATGTTTTTAGTTTGACTCCTATGTATTTTATAGATTTCTTTGCCTAAAGTATATTGACTTTTACGGGGGTATCCGCTGGCGCACTGCTGACTCAATGTCCGAAATAGTTGGCGATGATTGCGTGGACATTTACATACATTTTATTAATGGGAATCGCAGGACCAGAATCGCAGGGCTGCTGGTTTGATTCCTGCCAGGGACCTATAGTTGCATATTTTGCAGGTTTACAACAATATAAATGTATATAAATTTGCACTCGATAATTTCCATCTACAAGATCCTTCAGTACACTATGTTCCCCAGTTTTTGGACAGTGCATGAACAGTTTTTGCATTTTATTTTGTCATTTAAGATTTTTAGAATATTCAAGCTTTTACACATACACAGCCAATTTCGCGCAAGTCGGAACAGATCTGCAACAGATCTGTTAAAACCTGTTGGCAACAAGCCGATATCTGGATGCGTTCACTCGCCTGGTACCTGTCTGTTCTGACAGGTCCGCAACGGCCTGTCAACAGGCCTGTCACAAGTTGTTGACACAGAGCTGCAGCAATGCTGTTTTCAACAACTTGTGACAGACCTGTTGCAAACTGAGGAAAGCGCCTTATGAAGCTTGTGTATTTTGAACAAAAAACGGCCAAACAGGTTACCATATCTCGGTTGTAGTGTTTCATGAAATAGCCAGACTTTCATATAAACACTTATAAACAAACTTGCGAGATAATTTTTGAGCAAAACAGCCGACTGAAAAAATACGACAAATTAAAGAAAGGTTCTTATTGTAAACAATTTTCAAAATTAATTGGTCTTTAAGTACGACCGAAATATGACAACCTACTTGCATATTTTTCTTCAAAATAGTACATACAAAACACAAAGATCAAACCTTCAATAAGGCGTCTTCCCCGCTCGCGGATTTCACTTGAAATTGGAAAGAAATTATATAACGAATTTCATATTCACATCAACAATGAAGAACGTTGCAGTGAACACTCGGTTGCTCATATGTATTTTTCATTTCTTAAGCTCTAGATCTTGTGTTCTCATTGCCACAGTTTCTTCAAAAATCAAAACAGCTTTGCACTTGTTTGATTTTGTTTGAGGCAATTGTCGAAATTTTGTTTGGCTCAAAATTCAAAAACAACTAAACATGATTATGTGATTGATATGTTTGTAATATTTCGTCCAATTGCAACGAGGAATGATTCGATTTCGATTTGCTTCCCTACAACAGGCTTGTTGAAACTTGTTGTGGCAGGACAAAAATTGTTTGTTGACTAGAAACAGAAACTTGTTCTTTGCATTTCATATACTTCAGCCTACCCTCCCACTGGACAAAGTGAGTTAAGGTGTCACGTGACCAGCCTGAACCAGGGTCTCTGCTGAAGCGTGTTGGGGGAAGGAAGCGGAAGTAGAACGCCTGGCTTGCGAGGTTGTTTGGACCATTCATAAAACACATAACACATTTCTCGCCCATGAGCTCAAAATGCTTTTAAATTTCGCACGCAAGCTATTTTTAATGCTGCTAAAAAAGACCCCCTGCTCTGGAAAATTTATATTTACGAAAAAGTTCATTTATTTATTCTACATTATAAGTATCCAAACAATCTATATTTATCAACAATTTCATGAAATGAACAGATTTGTGAAATTGAGAGCCGTTTCAAAATTGTCTACCTTGTTTGTCTCTATTCTGTCACAGATTAATAAAATATTATTAATCGAAAATCGGTTATTGTTTGGTCAAGTGTTGCGGCAACACTTAAAGATGCGGTACAGTCCGTTCTGCGCATGTGCAAAAGAAGCCCTCTTTTTATTATACAAACAGTTTATTTAGGTTTTTATTTCATTTTATGGTCTTGCAAAGCTTAATTGTTGTGTATTGATAATTTATTATACTCTAGAATCATGAAAATATAAATAGTTGTCGAATAAAATTCAATATTTTGAATACCGACATGTAAACAAAGCCTTTGGTTACATACGGACTGTACAGCATCTTTAACCGTACGTTTTGTACAAATAGATATAAAAATAATTTAATTTTAAAATGATCTTGTTGCCATGGGCCATGGCAACACTTGACCAAATATACATATATATACAACAATGAATGTAATATGAATGTATATAAATATACAGCAATGAATTTCCGAAATATAATACTGCAGCTATGTTTTAATGTAAAATTTAACCGGAAACGCTTCGTAAAATGTTTTGAAATGTTCATTAAACTAAACTACTTTTTCTGATAAACTTTTCTTACTACTGAAGACAAAATAAGTTCAAATTGTTGACTAGTAAGTTCAAATTGGGGGATAATACGTAAAACAGGTATATAGTTTTTCCTAGGCAACAGCATAGAAATGTTATTTGAATTCAATACTTAGCCAAATCTATTTACTAGGTGTGTGGCAAGAAATTTGCCCGAAAAGATGGCTTGAAAACTCACAACCGAACACATACAGGGGACAAACCTTACCAGTGTGATCAATGTCCAAAGAGGTATGCCTATTCAGGAGATTTAAAATGCCATAAAAGAACACATACTGGAGAAAAACCTTTTGCATGTGATAGCTGTGGGAAAGCATTCTCATCCTCCAGTGCTTTAGCAAACCACAAAAAAACACATGTTACTGAAAAGTCGCACCAATGTGATGAATGTGAGAAATGTTTTAAAAGTTTGACTAATTTAAATGTGCACAAGAAATTACATACTGGAATTAAACCGCATAAATGTAGTATTTGTGAAAAGGCATTTTATACATCAGGGAAATTGAAGCTTCATGAATTGACACATTCAGGTGAAAGACCACATCCTTGTGGTTCCTGTGAAAAATCGTTTTGCACAAAAAGTGACCTAAAAGTGCACGAACGAACACATACTGGAGAACGTCCTTACACATGTGAAATTTGTAACAAAGGTTTTTCTCAATCAAGCAGCCTGCGAAATCATAAAACTATCCATTCTGGTGAAAGGTCTGATAATAAGGCTTATCAATGTGATGAATGCGAGAAATCATTTTCTTTAAAAGGAACTTTGGTAAAGCACAAGTTGACCCATTCAGGACTGAAACCATTCCAATGTGATATTTGTTTGCGTGAATTTACGTCGTCATATAAAGCAAAACTTCATAAAATGAGACATTTGGGACAAGAACCACATAAATGTGATCAATGTCTGAAAGCCTTTGTGACCATGTATGACTTAAAGTGTCATAAACGATCGCATTCTGGAGAACGTCCTTACATATGTGATGTTTGTGGAAAAAGCTTTGGTTATTCAAATGGTTTAAAACGTCATAAAAGAACACATACTGGGGAACGCCCATATGAATGCACCATGTGTGATCAAACATTCCAGAGATCTAACGATGCTCTTATCCACAGGCGGAAGCACACAGGAGAAATGCCGTTTTCCTGTGATGTTTGTGGAAAATCATTTTACGAATCCAACTCGTTAAAGTGGCATAAGAATACCCACCTTAATGAACGTCCTCATCAATGTAATTTCTGTCAGAAATCATTTTTTACTTTACATGATCTGCAACGTCACAAAGTGAGCCATTCTGGACTAAAACCCCATGAATGCGAGACGTGCAACAAGCAGTTTACCACTGCAAGTCATTTACGTGTTCATCAAAGAATACATAGTGGAGAACGTCCATACAAGTGTGATCTTTGTCAGAAGGCATTCACCGTATCGTGTGATTTAAAACGTCATAAAAGAACACATACTGGAGAAAAACCTCATCAATGTGACATTTGTAACAAAACATTTGCAACACCTAAAGGTTTGGTTTATCATAAAAGAATGCACACCGGAGAAACTCCTTACAAATGCAACATCTGCCAAAAAGCGTGTTCTACATCCAGAAATTTAAAGATTCATGAAAAAATTCATAACAAGGAAAGATCTTTCCACTGTGACAAATGTGAAAAATCGTTTGAAACAGAAAGTAAATTGGCGCGACATGCAGCTCTACATTCAAAAGAGAAATACTGTTGTGAGGTTTGTAACAAACGTTTCAGTACAGTTGTGAAGTTGGAACGTCATGAATTATTGCACAGCAGAGAAAGAGAATATGTTTGTGAAACCTGTAGTAAATCCTTTTCTACAGTGAGATTATTGGCAAGTCATAACAAAACACATGTTTGCACGCACGGGCACACAAACGATAATTCTTCTGCTCAGGAGATATGTAGCTATGTGTGTTCGCAATGTGATTGTAGCTTCAGTGAAAGTAATTTGCTTGCGGAACACACGTTAAATTTCCATTTTAATGGAAAAAAGTGAAAACATCCATGACGATTTCACGATTTGTGTTCAAGAGCCTGGCCTCAAAATGTATTCACGTTACGTTATAGCTAATATATACATAGAACTTGTGGCGTAACAAACTCGATAATTGGGGGGGGGGGGCAATATTCATATATTCGTGTTCACAGACCTTGAAAACATTTGATTTCAAAAGAAATTAATAAGGCAGAACACGAATATATGAATATTGCCCCCTCCAATTATCGAGTTTGCTACGCCACTGCTTGTTAGCACTGAGGAAGCCTGAACAGGCAAAACGTCTGCTTTTAATAAATATGTGTTAAAGACTTTGAAAATCAATGTTAAAGACTTTTTGAAGGACAACCTTTTTTGAATTAATTTATAGAAGGACAATCTTTTTTAAAATCTTATACATATACATACATATACACATATACATATACATACATATACATATACATATACGCGAATGTTGTAAATTGTTTTTTTTTTTTTTTGTAAATGGCTTAAAAAACGACTCGTGAGTTCATTGGCGAAGTAATTATATATATATATATATATATTTGAAGTTAACAGATGGAAAGTTTGTTGGGTGTTTAATTACTGTACAAAATTTCAGACAATTTGCTTCAGTTTACGCCCTTTAACCATTCATTTTTTCTTAATTTTTTCTTATGTCAGCAATATGCAAATTAGGTAAAGGCATTAATTAAGCATGCGAAAGGCTAATTTTTTAGAGAAAAATGAATAGTTAAAGGGCTTAAACTAAAGCAAATTGTCTGAAATTTTGTACAGTAATTAAAAACCCAACAAATGTTCCATCTATCAACTCAAAATATGATTAAAGCTTTTAAATTTCGTGCGCAAGCCATTTTTAGTTTGTTGGAAAAGACACCCCCCCCCCCCTGGTTTACAAAATTTGAGTTCGAGAAATTTTTTCCATTTTTCTATGAGTGTATGTGTGTATGTGTGTATGTGTGTATGTGTAGGTTGCTTTTATACTATCGAAAGAATGCGTGTAGGCGAAACAATGCTTATTCGAAACAATTGATGCTTAGGCGAAACAGTGCTTAGTCGAAACAATGCTTGGGTCATAAAATTTTGTTAATGACCTTGTTTACTCGAAACCGGTTTTTGTGACGACGCTTGCCGAAAATTTCGCTTCTTTTATTCAGTAAATTATCTTTGTTTATGTCTTTCAAAATGCAAAATTTTTCTTCCAAACATAAATTGCAGCGTTTTGACCCCTGTGTACGAAATAACGTGTTTTAAAATTGACCATTTGATGGTGTAATCTTGATTGTTTCTTTTAATTTCCAAATATGTTTCGAAAGTTCCGTTTTGTTCGAGGCTTTTTTATGACGAAAAGATGAAGTGTGGTTAGCGTAACGTTCCTTAAATGTAGTCCCTGTCATACCAATGTATAGTGTTTAGTATCGTTCGTGTTGTTCGTTGTGACTGTGGCCTTTGTAAATAATGTTGTTGGTCATACATTGTTTCGGTAGTGGGCAAGTGTTTTTGTTGTCGCAGTTACAGTTGTCAGTTTCCGTATTCTGTGATTGGCTTATTCATTTTATTTCTACTTCAAACATGCGGCAATTTCGATTCGATTATTCACTAAAGAATATTCCTATACCATCACAGGATGCTTACTTAAATAATTTGATTGAAAAAGTGGAAAGCGTAACAAAACGTATGAGATGGAAAGCTAATTTCTTCCTAAAAGGATCAACAACTCAAAACCAAAGCAACCTTTTCGGCCTTTCGTCTAACAAATCGCCTCCTTTAATTCAGAGTTGCAAAACAGCTGCGGGCTTGCGGGCATTACCCGTGAGGATGGTTTACCATAGGTGAGGTCAGTGAGGAAGGTTTAGTAATCAACAGTCGCTAACACCGAAAAAGTGGAACAAATAAATCATAGTTAAATAGGCAGTTGAGGCTCACAAGTTGTGGTGGTACTATTGTGATATAGTACCTATAACATATGACTATGCCATTGCAGAATACCGAGAACACAATAACTGAAAATATTCTGTAAAATTAAAATGTATAAGTGTCAAGTATCAGAGGCGCCTTGAACCATTGCACCGCAAATAACAGGAGGCTATTACAAAGAGCTATTCATCATGGTTACAATAAGAAATTCACCTTGAACATTATTATATTATTCAAAGATTAATTATTTGATTACATGATTCCAATGAGTTAGATAATAATTAATAGTTATAAATTAAATAAACCATCATTGCTGTAGCAACTAAACGTTGTAATAATTATATAAATATGGCCACGGTGAAATGTTGTAAACTGCCACAAAAATTATAAATAAAGCTGAGGAAGAAATTTTAGCATGTGTGATGTGAGTCTGAGGTGTGTAGCTGTCATACATATTTAACACAGATCGACAAAATGTATCAAGGTCCTATAATCGAAATCATTGTTTACATACCTGATACCTACACCGTCAATTCCCACAAACTATATAAGATAACCATAAGTATATGGCAGGATTGGCAGCATCTGCTATAGAGATCATATTGCCATTGCCATTGATTTTCAACCATTCCATACATTGCCATTGATTATAAACCGCCATGCAGGGCACTATACTGCATGGTTTAAATTTAGCACCTTGCTTCGGAAACAAGTGAGAGCATTTGCTGCCTCGCTGACTGTGAAATTGGGGCATGATTGGGTCACACGTCTAAATACCTAAACACTCTCAAATGCCACAAGCACAGAAACATCAAATACCACCTCTGGAATGTTGTTGCCATGGTTTTACTGCTGCCCTCTATATAATATGTGTACAGGCATAAAATCAACAACTTCAGTTGATATCAACAGGAAGGTTGTGTTGCCCACTATGAACAAGTTGTCAACAATGTTGTTGCAAGTTTTGTTGACAACTTGTTCATAGTGGGCAGCACAACCTTGATCACACCTGTCAATATCACCCGGGAACAAGTTGTTAATTTTCTCAATTTTTATGTGTGTGCTGTTGTGCTTTTTATTACAGATTCAGAAACCATCACATATAGAAACCATCACATATAGAAACCATCATATAGAAACCATCAATACATCATATAGGATGTAGATATAGTAGGTAAGGACTGTCCAATTTGTCCAAAGTATAAATCTATTACGGCAAATTATATATTAGAATCATGTACTGCATTTAATGACACATCTCTTTCAAACTTTATGCTTTCAGAATCAGTTATAAAGTTTATATACTCTAGTATAGTGATATTTGATGAAGCCATATTTTAGTATTTATTTTGAGGAAGGTTTGAAAACTTTAAATTTTACCCGGAGGAAATTTGAACAGGTTTTGCAACTCTGCTTTAATTCCACTTTTGAAACCTTTCGAAGACGACTTGATAAAACTAATTGAAAACGTAAAATTCCGGCGTTCTAAAGACCAATTTCCGACATCTTTGGCCAACGATTTGAAGAAAATTAATTCTTCCCCCAATATTTTCATTTTCGCGGACAAAACTAGAAACATTTACGAAACGTCACTGAACACATACAACGAACTCTTACACGACAACATCACGAAAACGTACAAACATGGATCAGAGGATTTTATAGATGAAATTGACTCAGAATTGAAAGAAATTT
The DNA here is from genome assembly GCA_902702795.2 of Paramuricea clavata. Lineage (NCBI taxonomy): Eukaryota > Metazoa > Cnidaria > Anthozoa > Malacalcyonacea > Plexauridae > Paramuricea > Paramuricea clavata. The sequence goes on along the minus strand of CACRXK020004639.1, from coordinate 21,173 downwards.
CGAGTAGGTTAGGAATTGGAGACAGAATTGAACGAATGAAAAAACGCGAAGCATTTATATCTTTAAAAGATCACAAAGAAAATTTCGAGAACAATCCAAAATGCCGATTAATTAATCCCGCAAAAAGCGAATCCGGAAAACTAAGTAAGCTTATTTTAGATAAAATCATTTCCAATTTGAGACAAAAACTAAATTCAAATCAATGGAGGAATATTCACGCAACAAGTAATTTCATGGTTTGGCAATATAAACGATAAAGACAGGCACAGTTTTATTTCGTTTGACATTGTGGATTTTTACCCATCAATTTCCGAAAAACTTTTAAACGAAGCATTGGTCTGGGCTTCTGATTTGGTTAATATCACCGAAAACTTGTGCGTTTTTACGTGTGTGGAAGGGTTGAAACACCGCGGTCACGTGATCGTTCGATGTTTACCAAGAGTAGCGTATCCATTCGGAGATTTCCGAACGCCGAGTCGGAAATGCATCTCAAAGCTATTTTTGATTACAGAGCAATTTCTGATTATTTACATTTTTAATAACGTAAAGAATCACAGTCAACCGTGATGCTTTGCGCGCTAAAATGTTTTGTATTCCGCCGTTGTAGTTCAACGTACGCAGTGGCGCCGTGGCCGGGGGGAGGGGCATGGCGCCACACATCTTTGACCCCTAAAATGGTACATTGACCGATGCATGCTAATTATTTTACCTTTATTTGATATTTTTAATTAAAATTATGTTAATTTTGGTCACGTGTTGTTTGTTGTTTTAATCATACGATCGAAGGACAAAAGGGAGCAACAACAATTTTGACAGCCAAAGAATACAATAAAAATGTATTAAAATTTGTACGAAATAAGCCTTAAAATAATGTCCGTGTCTTTTTGTTGCGAAGAGTTCACAACAGTTATAATAGTTTGATTAATAGATCGAAATGAGAAGTCATTATTTTGGGCGAAATATGCCAGATCAATATTAATAAGAAGATGAAAGTGAAGGAAAAGTGGGAACTGGTGATTCAGTCCAAGAGATGTAAAAATGTCTGCGAACGGGACACCGACATCAACAGTGTTCACGAAAGGCATGTGATATCAACAGCTGTGGAAGACCACATCACTACCTATTGCATAAAGATCCAAAACAAGTGGACAATGGCAACCTGAACCCTGATGCACAACCATTCAAACCAGATTAAGAGGGTGCTACAGGCAAGGGAAAGTACAACCAGGTTAGTGCTATTTCAGCTGGTAATGCAGGAACTGCAAATGTACCAACTCGAAAGGTCAAAGTGCAAATGGGAATTCTATTGAGGGAATTGCCATGCATGGTTGATAGTGGTTCTAAAAAGAGTCACATTCGGAAAGAGTGCGGACAAGCTCGGTTTGGTCGGAGAAACAAAAAAAGATGAAGATGTATGTTGCGGGCGGTGGAATTAGAGTTGAAGATTCTGCGGAGTTTGATTTAAAGATAACGTCCTGTTATGTCTACCTCCTCCGCAGGCCTTTCAAAAATACTCCAACCGAGTAATCGACACTAAAAGCCAAGTAATCGACATGTTATTCAGCAGGCCCTACAGCTACGCAAGCCTTTGTCTCAAATTTCAACCTGAGAACGGGCATACTCATTACGGGCTGTATTATTGGGCTGTATGGCCTGCGAAGGAGGTAGCTGTTATGTGCTTTGAGAAGGAAATGCGAGAATGTGCATTCTTTCGAGTATTCGACACGTTTGGGAGTCGAGTTTTGGATGATGGAAGAATTGAAGTACGAATGCCTTGGAAACCAGGACATCCCATCTACCTAATAACCGGTCTGTCGCCTTCGAACGAATGGTGTCGAAAGAAAGGCAGCTGGTAAAGATAGGAAAGTTGGAGGCGTTTAACAAGGAAGTAAAAGCCTTGGTCAACAGAGAAGTGGTCATCAAGCTGAAACAGGGGCGAAAAAAACCCAACAAAAAACAACAACAACAAACGAATCATCTGGATTGGCAGGGCGAATCATCTGGATTGGCAGGGCAATCAAAGATTTTAAATAATAGAATGTAGAGTTATTAAGTAACTTACAGGGCTTTCGGAGGGAATTGAATAGAATTTATAGACCTAAATTGTACAGATATTGGTCCAAAAATAAGGGTTTCATCGATGTTTTAACAGGAATTTGTACGGAAAATTTTTTTTGACCCTTAATTTAACCGGTTTGTGTCGGGAAAAATTTTTCGACCCTTTTTTTAATGTCCGGAAAACATTTTTCAACCCCCACACCACACCCCACACCCCACCCCTGCTCGCCAACATTTTTGGGAAAAATAGTGGCCAGAAATAAAAATTTGCTGCAGGGCATCATCGGTTTTGACAGGGCAATTCTGGCAGACACCCCCCGAATTAAAAGGGGCTAGTTTCGCCCCTGAGCTGAAACAAGTGGAAGTAGACCCAGAGGAGCCGGCTTGGTTTCTACCGATTGGAGAAGTGCAGATTAGTTTAAATTTTCGATGCAGCAGCCAAAATGGATGATCTTGAAAAAGGACCATGAATTCTCTATTTGATGTGTTGATTGGCTGGAGACAGAATGAAGTCTCCTTTGCTGGAGACGTCTCGAAGATGTTTAATCAGATCCCTGTCCATCCGGATGATCAGAAATACCACAGATTATTGTGGAGAGACGGAGAAGCTGACAGAGAGCCCGATGTGTATCAGTGGGTACGTCTTAGTTTTGGGGATAAGCCAGCTCCAGACCTTGCCATCAATGCCATTAATCGTCTCTCTGATAAAGCTCAAGTCGAATCTCCAGAAGCAGCAAGAATCCTAAAGGATCATACTTATGTTGTGACGTCGCTGGGTCGGAGACATCATGCACCAGAGAAAGTCAAGAAAGTGATCGATGCTATCGATACCATTTTGGGCAAAGGCAAGTTTGCCATCAAGGCGTGGCACAGCAACAGCCCGAAGATTGATCAAGATGGCAACGATAATCCGGTGAGTCTACTGGGTCATCAATGGAATAAGAAAGCTGATAGCAATTGCTTTGAAGAGAGAGAAGTGCTTGCAGATCTCAGTTATTGTACGAAACGAAAACCTCTTGGTGTGGTGTCTGAACTGTGGGATCCGTTAGGATTGATGGCGCCAGTTACAATTCGGTTTCGAATTGATGATCTCTAGAATCTATGGGCCGCTGGTTATCAGTGGGACGAGTTATTGCCACCTGAAGAAAAGTTCAAATGTTGGTCACGTGTTGTTTGTTGTTTTAATTTAATCATACTATCGAAAATCGGAGGACAAAAGGGACAGCAACTATTTTGACAGCCAAATTTTTATTGTAATAAAAATGTATTAAAATTTGTATTATGGTTACTTGAAAATTTGTATTATGTAATACACTTGCTGTATTATGGTAATCCGAATGAACTCTCTAAAGTTTGGGTTATAGTTAACCCCCGCCATAAATATCCTGAAATTAAATATTTTCATGTACTCCAGAAAAATTTGGGCCCCTTCGTGACTTTTCATTGGGGCACGACCCTGGATATCTATACTATTGAAATTTTATTATTGTAAATATTTACCATAACTAATTCGTTTTGTAAATACGCAATTCAGACTTTGGGATGCAAGGTACGTACCGATTTTGTAACCTAAAACGGTTAAATTACATCAGTGCTTATAAAAATTTACAACAATAACTAGAGACTACTTACAATATTACTTCAATAAATGACACATTGCGGTAAAAACGAGTTTTTAAAACGTTAATTCTTGAGATAATTAATGGTCATAAAATCCATTACTTCTTAATTAGTTCATAATTAGTTAAAATTCTATTCGGTAAAAAGTCTTGTAATTTCAAATTAGCATTGGTTGTTTCTAAAACATTTATCACATAGTTTGTCATGGCGATCCTTCAAAGTTAACATTTTCGTGTAGCCCAAAGCTTCGCTATAACTCAAAGAAGGTACAATTATTCCCAATGCGAGTGCATTCTGCAGGACTTCCTCGCATAAATATAGTCAGGAATATTAAAATGCTACACCTGCATGGGAAGCATATTCAAGCACCGGCGTAATTACTGTGGTATATACCTGTTAATAACGTATCTATGTTATGCTGAGTGGTTATATTACTACCTTAAAAAATAAGCAGAAATTCGACGTTTCGAGCGAAGGCCCTTCGTCAAGAGTTAGTAGTAGCATTTGATCGTTTTAATATTCTCAACATGTACAACCTTTGCCTGCTTTCTTCATGTTCATTTCAACATGTTCGTTTCATTTCATATCGTCTTGGATAATAAGTCCCAGCACACGAGCAGATTTTACCCTTTCGACCAAGACACCTCCGATATCCAAAGGCAGAAATAGATAGATAGATAGTTTTATTAAATGATAGTTACATTGCAGGTACTACTGAATTGCGTAACTTTACAATTATATAAAAGTCGTTCAATATAGATATAATAATACATAAGAATACTAAAATTTATCTTAATTTACGATTATGTACAGTTAAACTACTAACTATATACAAGTATTGAAATCACCATTTCACTATATGTCATCATAAAGCTTACTACTATGCATTATGAATGACTGAGCATAGCGTTTGGTCTTTGCAGTTGGAATATTAAAAGTTCTACGTTTCCTAAAATAATATTTGGCATTGTTATTTCTCTGCGGTAGTAGAGCATGCAGTTTGTTTTTAGAGTCACTTACAATTGACCTAAAGAGTGATTTAGATAAAGATTCGTGGTGATCATGTATAGATGCTAGGCCAGCGAGCGATAGGGCGTCTTCGTAACGCCTTCCTGGGTAAATGCAGGCTAGTGCTCTTTTCTGAATCCTCTCCAGATACGTGAGTAGTGGAATATGTGAGTAGTGGAATACAGGGCATGCGTAATCGATTGCAGAACGGATACATGCACAGTAATAGGCGACTATTTCTTTTGCTGGGACTTTCGTTCTCTTAAGCTGCACAAGAAAATACTGCTTGCGAGATGCTTTCTTTACTATTTCCTCGATATGATCATTCCACGTAAGGGTGCTGTTAATCGTTACGCCGAGTAGCTTTACCTTGCTCACTGGGATAATGGTGGACCCCTCAACATTGACTGGAGATGGCAAATTCCGAGACCGACTGAAGGTAATAGGTAGCTCTTTACATTTCCTGCAGTTAAGTTGAAGCATGTTCCTTTTTGACCATTCAGATACCTGATCGACAGCCGATTGTGCGTCACTTAAATCTTTATTTTTGGCTATTACTTCAGATACAATCGTGTCGTCAACGTATTTCCACATATCAAAGGGGTCTCCAGAAATTGAAAGATCGTTAATCATTATCAGAAACAGCCAGGGGCCCAACTTCGTACCTTGAGGAACTCCTGCAGGTACGGCTCCCCACTCTGAGAAACAGTCCCGTTCCAGTTTAACCCTCTGAGATCGACCCGATAGAAAACTCATGATCCAATTGATGACGCTGTTGGGAATGTCCAATTGACGAAGTTTCTCAATAAGGGTAGAGTGGTCTATCAAATCGAAAGCTTTCCGATAATCGAATAACAAAACTCTAATTGTTGAGCCAGTGCCGTCAGACTCTTTTAGCCACTTGTGGACCATGCTAATTAAGGCCATAACCGTTGAAGAACCTGGGATTGTTCCAAATTGATTGGGATCGATTATTTTGGTCACAGCAGGTTTAATGTAATCAGCTACAATGAATTCCTCGGCCACTGTTGATAGAGAACAGGTTAAGGAAATTGGTCTAAGTTCCGATTGGGGGTTCGTGACACGTTTGACTTTGGGAAGCGGGCATACGTCAGCCAATTTCCAAACCCTTGGAAGACTTTGGTCCTTAAAAGATGAATTCAAAATATTAGCAACTGGTTCCGCCAAAATCTCAGCATACTCCTTGAACAACCAGTTAGATAGTCCATCAGGGCCAGGAGCTTTATCGTTTGAAAAATCAACAATTAATTCTTTACATTTAGATACGTTGAGTTTCATTTTGTTTTGAATTGTCGAGCCATTGATTTCATTAACAAGATTTTGTAAGTTACTATCACAATTGCGCGGGATGCTTTCTGTGACTGTACTGTCATCGATGAATTTCCATCGGTCAGCCCAACATGACGAAAGATCATTCATCATCACAAGGAAAAGTGTCGGTCCTAAAACTGTTCCCTGTGGACATGGGCGCCGGAGCCACGGGGGCAGCGCGGGCAATGGCCCCCGCTGCTCTAACAGTACGGGGGCAGTGCGGGGCAACTGGTTGCCCCTTTTTGTGACAACAAAAGGATTAAGCATTAACTAATAAGTTATTATTGTTGACTTGCCGTCATATATATTAGTACATATTATGACCACGTTCATTTCATGGTTCATTTGTGCATTACGCAGGCTACGTTGATCGTACGTCTTGTTAGTTATATAAGCCTTCTACATTTTTCTAGTTTCTTGACACACCTAAATTTATGTAGTCGATCGGCGCAGTCATGCTCTGGCACTACGCATTCGCGATAAGTCTTCCTCTGTTCTAGTGGTTTTAGAGCATTTCAGCTAGGGACATAGCCAGGACTAGCAATGTATCCGTCCACAAATGCTCGACCACGTCTTCCTTCCGGCCCCAAAAAGTGTTGAAATCAGATCTTTAATCTTTATCTTCTAAAAACGTCATTCTTAGCAGTCAAAAGAACACGTGTAAAACTACACTCATTCACTCAAAACTGAAGAGCAAACAGCTTGGTTACCTCACTAACATACCGCCGAAGTTATTCTTAAAATCAGCGTAAAATACTTATATATATTTCATATACAAAGGAAATTGTAGCTTGTTTGTTTGTGGATGTATGTGCAGGGATGTGCAGTGACTGTTTAATGTGATGTGATAGCAAAATTTAAGCTTATACGGTTGTCCTTATTACTTCGGACAAAATAGTAGAGTTTTAACATCAACTGCCAGGTTCACAAGTACCCGTCCAAAAGACGGGTGGACGGGCCTCTGGCTAAGCCCATGTTTCCAGCTTCTTGTGATTTTCCATCCAAGATACGCAACCTCATTCAGTTCAGTTTTTAGTTTGTTTAACTTCTTTGCCTCTCCTATAAATAATTAAGAAGCACTGAACCGTGATAGTTATAGTTGACTCAGTTTTTTCGTTCGGATACATCAGCATACGCAAGCAAAGTGCCAAATAAGCAAGGTCTGCAAGGATTACATATTAGAGTTATCGGTTTCTTTATAGTACAGTGTTAACAATCGGTTATTATCGGTTTATTATTCCTTGATCTTATTATTATATCAATTTAGTTTACTCTACATTATTGTGCGAGTATATTTGCATGAACTGTGTTACTATAGTCCGACTATAGCACCTGATGTTGAATAAAATTATCATATATTTGAAACAAACGTCACATTATACAAATCTTACGTTAAAATTATCAAATTTTACTTTTAGAACCGTTTGGTTCTACGACTAAACAAAAACTAAACAGACAACATGGCCGCCCTATTTGCCATGCCAAAAATGCGTCCACTGCGCATGCGCAAGGCGGGAAAATCCATACGGTAGCTACACCGGCCCCTAAATGGGCATATACTAATAGTCCATTTACTAACTCCATGAAGGCTACCGTTCTCAACCTATAACACAAATATAATATAAATTGTCAAATTTCACTGTTTAGTTCAACATGCTCATTCATAGTCCTAGCTAGGTTACTCTCCGTCCATTTCAAGCAAACACAACTTTGCCACAGGCCGTGTTAGTACCGTTGTATTGGTCTTGTTCTCTCCCCTTCTTCGGTGTTTCGCTCGGGTTCATACTGACGAAGTGACATTCCTGTCCTCCGGAGGAATACTTTATCCGGTTTTGTTAGCACGTTCAGCAACCGTGAGTATCTTCAATTCTTCTGGGAACGCAGTCAGTTGTACATATCGAAGGATTTCATCTTGAGCCGCCTTCAATTCTTCTACCGTAAGACGTCCAACATTCGCTGTTGAGACGACTACAGTATCGACCACGACTGAGCTCTTCTTTAGCTTCACCTTGGCTCGAAGACATTCTTTACAGCGTCATAACCATGCAACCGAGCATTTCAACTTCCACCAGCTGGAGTGATGTGAGATCAACATCTCCAAGACGTTACATCGTACTGTGGTTGCGTAAATCTGAGCTTCCTTTCTCACTTCGGGGTCATCAGACTTCAAAACCGGGACTTGAATCATCGTAGGCCAGTGGGTTTCGTCGTTCAAAAGAAACTCATGACCATTTATCCACCGATCATTAGATGTCATGGCGTCCAATTTAACTCCCTTGGAACCGTCGTCGGCAGGGTTGTCATCTCGGTTCACATACATCCACTGGGAGGGATCAGAACCACTGCGGATTACTGTCAGGCGGTTGGATTCAAAGGTGTGGAATCTCTTGCTTTCGTTGTTAATGCACTTCAGGACAGACATCGAATCTGTCCAGTGGTGAATTCTTTCTATCTCCAGGTCCAACTCTTCTTGTATGATCTTGGAAAGTCTCACGGAGATAACTGCAGCGGTTAGTTCCAATCTTGGAATTGAAATCTCTCGTAAGGGAGCAAGCCTAGCTTTTCCCATAACATATGCGCAATGAATCTGTTCATTGGTATCTTCTAAACGGAGGTATATTATGCAACTGCCGAGTAGCCAAGTCGCGAGGCGTCTGAGAAGAGGTGTAGCTGTACATGTATTTCCTTGACGACGCCAAATCCAACGGGTTTGAAACAGCGATCTACACGTATTGCTTGTAACTTTGGAAGGTCAGCCAACCATCGTTTCCATTGCGCCTTCTCGTTTTCTTGAAGTGGATCGTCCCATCCAACTCCCTTTCTACATAACATATGTAGCAACAACTTAGCTTTCATTACGTAGGGTGCAATAAACCCCAAAGGATCGAAGAGTGAATAAACAGCTGATACGATCGCTCGCCGAGTGACCGAAGCTTCGTTTACTAATTGCAACATTTTCTCCGAGACATCCCACTCAAATTTATCTTCTTCGGTATTCCACTTGATGCCAAGAGCGCTTTCGGTAGGCAACCGGTCCAATTCAAAATCTTTCACAGATTTGGCGCTTTCTGTTTCGGGAATCGTTTTCATCACCTCTCTGCTATTACTGTACCATTTTGTGAGACGGAAACCGCCCTTTTCGAGTAGATGGCGCAGTTGACTCACTAAGCCTATCGCCTCGCTTGTTTCCTTCGATGATTTCATCAAATCATCGACATACATATTACGTTTCACCGTCTCTATAGCCATAGGGTTAAATTCATCTTGATGTAACTCTGCTGTTTTACGCAAGCAGAAATTAGCAACACTAGGCGAAGCCGTAGCCCCGAATAGGTGTCTTTTCATTCTATATTCCTCCATCTCGCCAAAAAGATCTTCGCTCGGCCACCATAAGAACCGTAGTGCATCGCAATCGCGGGGTTCCACCAAGACCTGGTGGAACATTGCTTCTACATCTGCAACCATTGCAACAGATTCTTCTCGGAATCTGATAAGCACGCCAGTCAGTTGATTTGTTTGATCTGGACCTTGCAAGAGCTGTTGATTCAACGACGTTCGCCCATAACTTGCTGCACAATCATATACCACTCGACCCTTTTCGGGCTTCAGGGGATGCGTAACCGGGTGGTGCGGGAGATACCAGATCGGTCTGTTCTCCATGTCCAATTGCTCTTTAGGGATTTTCTCAGCGTAACCCTTTTCTAGGTACTCATTCAACATTGTCCGATACTTTTTCAACAGCTCGTCATCGCGGAGGAGGCGTTTTTTTAGAAGCAAACCCCGTCTTTCTGCTACCATCTTGTTATTGGGCAAATATGGTGGATTATTCCGCCATGGCAGAGCAACTTGAAAATGACCGTCCACTATCTTCAGTGTTTTTTCCATTATTTGTAGCGCTTTCTTATCTTCCACCGACGGGCACACTTTGGTTTCGACCAGGGAACCTTCGAAGTCTGTTTTCCACAGCCTTTCTAATTGGTGTTTTAGATCTTCATCCGTGTTTTCACGATCAACTTGAACACGTTCAACTTCTTTAACTTCTCCAGTTCTATCCTTCATTACATGCTCACTTTCTTCCATGGCACGATCTTCTGTAAGAAACTCACTCGCTTCCTTCAGACTTTCAAACGTACGATCTTCTGTTGAAAGATCATCAGAGTTGACAGACATTCTAGCAAAATTGGATGTCGCACACATGCTATCCATTTTTTCTATGACAAGTTTTTATGTGACAAGTTTTATTTGCTCATCTGTACGCGCAACTTTGACAAGATTTTGTATGACAAGTGCACAACAAGTGCACTTGTCATAGAAAAAATTGTCAAAGTACAAATTTTGTTCGTCTGTATGGGTCAACAAAGAAAACTTGTCAAAGTAATCTGAGCATTTGATGTGAATGGCCAGCGGACTATTATAATTTTTCTGTCATGGCGGCGATAAACACCTTTTTCTGACACGTTCCCACCAGTAAATAAAATTTGTCATATGAAATTAAACTTGTCATATAAAATTTGTTGCATATACACACGTGCACTTGAAAAATAAAACTTGTCACATAAAAACTTGTCATAGAAAACTTGCTCGTCTGTAACCGGCTTTAGAGAAGTCAAGCAAAAACACTCTTACTGCCTTCCCGGTTCTGTCAGTTTCACTAGGTAGTCAACCCCTCTTGAAACGTTTTTTTTAATTTTTAAGTAGATTTATGCAAAAATATCATTTTCTGAAAGGGTCAGGTGAAAGAAAATGACCAATGCAAAAATTTTTTAACAAAGTCGTTAATTACACTAATTATCCAATATGGCGGCCGTTAATTAACCCATAATTGCCCAGCGTCGTAAACATGATATCTCAAGAACCAGTCATCAGAATCAAATAAATGATATATTTTTAAAAAGCTTAGAACCTGATCTAGTAACTGACCTTCTTTAATTTTGTTCAAAATGGTTTTTAAAAAAATTTAGTGTCAAATTTTGGAATTTTCAATTATTTCAACTTTTAATCTGGTACTTTTGAAGGTAATTTGCAAATAATTCATTAAGGATCAAAAATATTGAAAATTGAAGAATGACAGTTACTAGACAATGTTACAGTCAGTAAGTATGCCAAATATTAACCTTCTGCAATGAATAGTTAGAAGATTACAGTATCACAAAGATCACTGACACATGTCAAATTGCGAAACTGAGAAAATCCAATTTAAAGTTCTCATTCATGTTTTTCTTACATTACAAAGGTTCAGAAGCTATCTGCTTCATAAGTTACACTTTCCATGCCCTCAGCATGATCTAAATACTTCTTTCTGAGGTGTCTTAGTGACTTTCTCCTTACTTTCACCTTTTCTGAGCTCTTTTGGGCCGACAGCTTGATCGTCGCTCTGTCGCAGTCTTGGGCACCTTTACGAGTGAAGAATCCAGGCATTATATCCAAATCTTCAAAAATTTTGAGGAAATAAATGTCCCCATCATTGAATTTTAGGACTGCTAAATAGGTGACAAGAGCTACTCTTTCCTGCTCTACATAGGTAGACTTTGGACATCAGTCCCAGATGACCCCGCCCAAACATTCATTTGCATTCTGGGTCAAGCTATGTGTGATTTATTCAACAAGACAGTGTTAGCCAAATCAGCAAATATAATCAACTCAACAATGGGCTTTGAAATACCATTCTTGTGTTTATATGTTTCGCTATCTCTTTGATAGCCACACAAACTTTCCTTTCGGGCAAAGATGATGCTGCGGGTTCTCATCAGTCGAATCAACATGGAGAAGAGATGCCTTTACAGCTTGGCTTCTCTGTTTGCCAGACCGTAATAATTTTCTAGAACATCTATTTTACCATCAGTAAGCTGACCTTTACCAGATATTCCTTTTCCATCCGAAAGTTTTCTGGGTAGAACTATTTTTATGCACACAAACTGTAAAACAATGTAATGAGAATATCCATGTTCATCTCCACTGTCAGGACATTTCAAAATGTTATCAAAGACACCAAATAAAATTGACCAATCCATAAATACTGTTCCTTTCCTTGTAGTGGCTATATAATTTCGGTATTAACACCAAAGTTTGCTGTCTGAGAGCCAATTTTCGCTCTGGAATGTCCAGCTTCTTTGTCACGAGATTCGCCATGTTTGAATTTCTTCGCCGTCTTCGAAGGCGGATTTTATCGCTCTGTTCTTCGTATTTTTCATTTATTGACTTCAAATTACAATCCAAATAACAAAACGAATCTTTGGGAAACTAGAACAGCAACTTTTCGACTTGGAATTTAAGAAAAAACTAAGATTTTTGTCGATAATTTCAGAGTGAATGCAAATGCATCGATCACAAGACAGACAAAGAAATCGCGTTGCCATGGCTCCCCAAAGCAACCAATCGCAATGCAGCTAAGTCAGAAGATTCTAAATCACATACACCAAAAGGAGAAACATAAAGAAACTTGTTTGAAGTGATTTTTGGACGAAATTTTGAGTGAATTTTGTACCTAAATGCGTTGCTAGGGCGTTGCTATGGGGTAAATTTTCAAACAAGGTAACTTTGAGAGCTTTTTTCACCTAATTTAGATTTTTTTGAAAAAAATCAACCATGCAGTCTTAATGTACAATAGTTAATGGGCTCAAAATAACAAAAAAAAATTTTTTCAGAAAATGTTCAAAAATCAGATAATAAGACGGGGTGACTACCTTCACTTAATTGGGCGTGGGAAGTAGAAGAGTTGGGTATCGAACCAAATTGTCTTTTATCAATCGCATCCCATATGGTCTTTATTAGCCAATCTGTAACAAAAACGTTCACTAACTTTAGACAGGGTTGCTGTTAATGAGATTGGACGTAAGTCTTTCGTTATATCTTCAACGTAATTTTGTTGTTTTAATGGAATACTGCATGTAGTGTCAGCTTGTTTCCATCTAATAGGGACAGGGGCGTCGGAAACGGGGGTTGGGGGCCCGTGCCCCCATTTTTTTAGCTTGGGGGCCTAAATGTTTTTGCCCCCCTCCCCCCCCCCCAAACTTTAACGAATGGTCAATGTCATGGTTTATTCAAACCTTATTTAAACGTTAGCTTAATTATATTTCCGGCGTTACTAATCGACGTCATTATGTATTGGTAATTAATTCATTATGCATGTTTAATTAGCATTCTTGTTATTGCACCAGACTTTACCAAGTTGTTTTTGTCATTATCGTTAAACAGTCGTCTGAGTTAGACCATTATCACTCTACTATTGAACTATCTTGGATATAGACTCGGGACAGACAACTTAGACTTTTTACCGAAAACACACCTACATTGTCTTAGTGTTATTTTGTTCGTTAATCTCCGTCTGTAATTGGACTGTATATTATATTAATAAATACTACGTGCAGAATGTGTTTCGGTTATTACTTCGTTCTTAATTTTAATCGAAAGACGCGATAGTAAAAAGTCTAAAGGATCAAGCGAGTCTTTCGTCGTTTGTAAAATGTAAAAGATGAGTCGAATGTCGTCGAATTCTCACTCGAAAGCTGTCGATTACGACATTCAAACGGCAGACCCAGACAGCCGTGACCGCCCACGGGAACGCTTGCAGACGTGGAGAGGATTTAAATATGCCTTAGACAACAAAGTAGCCGCCTTCGACAAGGAGACAAAAGCGCTTTTACGTGCAGTTGAAGAAGCTCGAGAAAAAGTACAAGAAGAGAATTCAAATGTAGAACAAGCTCATATAACGCTACAAGTAACAATCAGAGGATATCGAAGTTCGTTCCAAGATTTAGAAACATTGTTTACGAACGATAGATGGGGAGAATGCGATAGCATAGGTCCCAAGATACGAGACCCCGCTAGTAATGCAATAAAGTGCGCCGACAACCAGCTAGCTGAACTGTTGCCTAAAAACCCTACCAAAACGACAGAACCTATAATATCGACTTCCCACGACAACGAACCTACTCCTTCCACGAAAACCACGTCAAAGAGGTCAAGTCGTAGTTCCAGGAGTTCTCTATTAGCGATCAAGCTGAAGGCAATGGCTGACGCAGCCGCGGAAAAAGAACAAGCAGAATTCGACCTTGTGATCGCGGAGAAAGAAAACGAAATCAAGCTACACGAAGCGGCAGAGAAACAACGAAGCTTAGCCTTGAAAGCCCAACGCGATCACGAAATGGCAGTCTTGAAAGCCCAGCAACGTGCCGCTATGGCAACAGCGAAGATCAGCGCAATCGAACAATCGTTGTCTGAGGAGAAAATGTCTATGCGAGATCCAAGAGGCAACGATGGAGATGAAGAACGCGTACGGCAGTGGGTTAAAGACCAATAACATAATCTCGATCCAAAACCGTCCCATAACAGAGAGATCAACCCTGGCGCCTATAAAACCTCGGAGATTGGTAGGCCCACCTGTCTCGCCGCAGATACCGAACACCCATCTTACTTAGACCCTCGTTTGGGGCTAAACCCCCGTGCAAGGGGAGGACGACCAGATGATGATCCCATTACCGTCCAAGGATGCATGTTGGCAATGGCAGAGACAAACCGACAGCTATCAGCAAGTTTGGCTCGTCAAAATCTTCCAAAGTGCCATCCCGACGTGTTTAGTGGTGATTTTGCAATGTTTCACGCTTGGAAGAAAGCATTCCAGGCTACGATTTACGATGCCGAAATATCGCCAGAACAGGGGATAAACTACTTACATAAATATACATCTGGAGAACCCCAGAAACTTATCGACAATTATCGTAAGCGAATAGATGACAACCAATTTAAAGTTATTAAAGAACAGTGGAGCGAGATGGAGAGACGCTTTGGAAACGTAGCTGCAATCACGAACGCCCTCCTTCAACGCCTCGAGGATGCCTCACGGTTCGGTGAGAAAGATGCGAAGAAACTTAAGGAATTCTCAGATCTCTGCGATAACGTGAGCGACCAGATGAAGCAACTCCCTGGCCTCAAATGTCTTAACTACCCGAATGTCATTCGCCCATTGGTCATGAAACTGCCAGGTCATTTACAGCGAAAATGGGATGAGCGAGTCGTGGAATTTGCCTCTACGAATTACGATCTATATCCGATCTACTTCGAAGTGTTCGCTAGAGAAGTTCGAAAGTACGCGCGACTAAAAAACCACCCGAACGTTACAGTATATGAGAATATGAGAACAGACATCCCTCGATCGGGAAGAAAAGATCGATACAAAGACGAAGATCACAGAATTTTAAAAGGGAACACCGAAAGCCCGAGTCCTAGCAGCGAAGAAAAACATTGTTAGTTCCACGATCGTCAAGGTCACGACATCTTAGAGTGCAAAGCTTTCGCAAGGAAGACTTTACAACAAAGATCGGATTGGACGAAAAAGTCGGGTCTCTGCTTTCGATGCTTCGCTAAAGGTCATACTGCAAAGAACTGTAAAGTACCGGTAAAATGCCAGAAATGTGACAGTGCACGACACTTGACACTGTTTCACTTTGAACAACAGAAAAAACCAGGAAGGGAAGACCAGAAAGAAGAAGTAACATCGTCTTGTACCGAACTATGTTCAGGAACACAAGGACTTTCGTGTAGCAAGATTGTCCTATTAGACGTTTTCCTCGAACGAGAACCAGATAAAGTGCATCGAGTTTATGCTATCATAGACGAACAAAGCAACGCTTCTATGATAACCCCAAAGTTAGCAGATAAGCTTGGATGTACCGGCCCAAGAGAGAAATACCTTCTGTCTACGTGTGGTGCATCTACGTGTGTTTCGTACTCAAAGTAACGACAACTAGAAAGCCATGTCTATCGAAGACAGACATTTCCTCGATATCATGCAGAGATCTATTAGAAAAAATGAACAGGGAAACTGAGAAACCTCACTCCCTCTCCGTGCAGTAAACCCCATTTTTCCAGACAATCGAGTGCAAGCTGTAGAACGACTCAACAAATTGATACAAAGTTTCAAGAGGAACCCTAAGTTGGAAAAAGATTACGTCGACTTCATAGGAGGTATGTTGCAACGTGGACATGCTACCCCAGTCCCCCTCGAGTCGTTAGGCGAGGAAACGAAAAGCAAAACATGGTACCTACCACACTTCGGCGTATACCACCCCAAAAAGCCCGATCGTATACGAGTCGTGTTCGATTCCTCAGCCGAGTTTGATGGAGTTTCGCTAAATAAGGAACTTTTGTCTGGCCCTGATCTAGCAAATAACCTTCAAGGCGTCCTGATTCGATTCCGTCAACACAACGTCGCTGTCACATGCGACATACAACACATGTTCTACTGTTTTTACGTCCACCCAGAGCACAGAAGCCTGCTACGGTTCCTGTGGTTCAAGGACAATAACCCAAAGAAAGAAATTATTGAATACGAAATGACCGTGCATACGTTTGGAAATACTTGCAGCCCTGCCGTCGCTAATTTCTGTCTAAGAAGGACCGCTGAAGACGGCGAGGAGACATTTGGGTCCGCAGCGAAAGAATTTGTGCACAACAACTTTTATATCGATGATGGATTAACCTCCACGCCTTTGGATACTGACGCAATTTCCCTCGTGAAGAATACACAAGCCCTGTTGGCAACCCCTAACATACGACTCCACAAGGTGGTTTCAAATTCCATTGTTGTCATGGAATCCTTCCCAGCAGAAGACCGCATCGATAACCTCAAAGATTTGGATCTACAAGTCGACCCCATTCCTGTTCAACGCTCGTTAGGCGTGCACTGGGACGTAGAGAAATATGCCTTTACCTTTAAAATTTCCCTACCCGAGAAACCATATACTCGTCGTGGCGTTCTTGCTATTGTTAATTCTACCTACGACCCATTAGGATTAATCACTCCTATCACACTCGGAGGCCGATTATTGCTACGCAAGTTAACAGACATGGGAAACAAACGTTCTGGTAGCAACCAACTATTGGGATGGGACAAGGTTCTTCCTTCCAGCCTGTTGAACGAATGGCTACGTTGGAGAGATGCACTTTACGAATTGCAAGACGTTCTTATCCCAAGATGTTACCATCCAAACAACTTTGGACAGATTACCCGTGTTGAACTCCACGCGTTCTCCGATGCAAGCGAAGATGCTATCGGTGCGACGGTACACCTGAAACTAGTCGACAACGAAGAAAGAGATTCCGTGTCTCTGATCTTTGCTCAAACGAAACTGGCTCCAAGGCGATTAACGACTATCCCCAGATTAGAACTTTGCGCTGCAGTCCTCACTACTCAAGCGACGAAACGCGTCCTCAAAGAACTCACAATCGAAGTCAACGAGGTCGTATTTTACAGCGATTCGAAGGTAGTCTTGGGATATATCTATAGTAATGACGTCATGTCATTCACTCGGCACCAGGACTATACGGTCGGAACTAATTAAATATATATATATAGGACACGTTGTGTAGAGGAAACACACACACACACTAAAACACCAATAAGAACTATATCGTTATGTTATACTAAATATATTCTATAGCACAAATATATACCTAGTACTTAGATATTACAATATCCAAAATGAGAAAAGACGATTCTACTCCTACGTCGCTAATCGAGTCCAGATAATTCGACAAACTTCCAGTCCAACGCAATGGAGATACGTGGATACACCAATCAATCCTACTGATCTAGCAACGAGAAGCATTAGTCCTAAGCAGTTGTTGAATACCCAATGGTTTCAAGGACCAGAGTTCCTACGAAATCTTCATCAATTGTCACCCAGCCCGCATGTTGAGATGCCACTGAACGAAGAAGATCCTGAGATCCGACCCTTGCTTGCCCTAAAAACAAATGCACAACAACACGTCAAAGGATTGGGCTCAAGGAGATTTGAACGGTTTTCAAGATGGTCCACGCTTCGAAGAGCTGTTGCAAGGCTGATTTTGAAAATTCGAACTTTCAAGTTACGTCGAGATCTGGATGGGAAAAAGAGCTCCATGAGATCTGCACACCCAAATTCCGAAAACATCCAAAGAAGAATATCTTCAGACCTGCTCAAATCCGCTGAAGAAGTCCTAACCAAGACCGTGCAGGGAGAATCGTTCGCTCCAGAGATTGACGCACTGACCTCTTCCAGAGTTCATTCCGACAGCACGTTAACGCACAAAGAACACAAGCTCAAAACGTCTCACCTGTACCGTCTCGACCCGTTTCTAGATGAATACGGCATTCTTCGTGTCGGCGGCAGAACTCGTCGTTCCCATCAGACATTCCATGAAAAGCACCCCGCTTTCCTTCCTAAAGATCATTATCTTTCCTACCTCGTAATAAATCACTACCACGAAAAAAAACACCATCAAGGTCGGCTAATATCTCAAGGTGCCGTGTTGCAAGGAGGATTCTGGATAATTAGCTGCAGACGAATGGTGTCCAAACTAATCAACCGATGTGTAACCTTTAAACGACTTAGAGGAAAAGTTCAAAAACAACATATGTCGGATCTGCCATTCGATCGCTTGGAGACGCCGCCGCCCTTTACTAACGTCGGATTCGATGTCTTCGGACCGTGGACGATTCACACGCGTAAGTTAAGAGGAGGGACTTCCAATTCTAAACGATGGGGCCTTATCTTCACGTGCCTTAATTCCAGAGCGGTACATGTCGAGGTACTAGATAGTATGGATTCAAGTTCATTTATATGTGGTTTAAGAAGATTCTTCGCCATCCGTGTCCCAGCCGCCGTACTGAGATGTGATCGCGGTACCAATTTCTTTGAAAAAAAACAGAATTATAAAACGCCCTGAACGAAATGGACCAAGATTCAATCCAAAATTATCTTAGTGAAGAAGGGTGCCAATGGTTGTTTAACCCTCCTCATGCATCTCACTTTGGGGGCACGTGGGAAAGACAAATCGGTACGATTAGACGTGTTCTAGACGTAATGCTTTCAAAACTCGGACCTCGTCAACTCACTCACGATCTGCTCGTAACCTTGATGGCCGAAGTCAGCGCCATAGTTAACGCTCGTCCAATTGGTGTTCTATCCACAGACCCTGACCATCCTCAACCACTATCTCCTGCAACGTTGTTGACCATGAAAACTCGACCTCTACTTTCTCCTCCTGGAACATTTACGGCACAAGACATCTACTCACGTAAATACTGGAGACGAGTCCAATACCTCGCGCAACAATTTTGGATTCGCTGGAAACAAGAATACCTACAAGGACTTCTTCAGTCGAGAACAAAATGGAACGTCCGAGAACGAGATCTACAACCGGGGAACATCGTAATAATGAAAGAAGAAACACCACGTAACTATTGGAAAATGGGAAGAATCGTTAACGCAATACAAAGTGAGTGTTTTGGACTTTGTCCAGTTTATTATATAGTTCATGTTAATTTATTATGGTAATAGACTTTTGTCCAGTAACATTGAAAATAGAGAGGTCAGAGGACAGAACGAACACAAAACGTTTTTGAGAAACAGAGTTATTCTGTAAAAACTGTTGAGTTATACTAAATAAATATATGAAAACCTCATGGTTAATGAAAATTACACGCCGTCTATAACAAAGCTGGTCCTTCGTCGAGCCGGATAAGAAAGAAAATGCCAGAAGTAAGTGAAATTGACAAGTGTAGAGCGAAGAGAAAAGTCGCGAAAGCTAGCGTGACAAGAAATATGAATCGTGTCAGAGAGCTGATCTCTAGCGATGGAAGTGTTTCGAAAGTCCGACAGTTTGCCAAAGGTGTAGAAGAAGGTCGTACGAAAGCCCGTGACCTTACGAAAGAACTGGAAGAGCTTGATCCAGCGTCAATTGAGACTGATGGTAGCTGGTTAGAAGAGGTATAATTTGATGTCAACGAAGTCCTGGGAGAAGTTGCTGAATATTTATTAAAGTCTGAGAGCCCATCGCCAAACGAACAGTCTAGTATTACACCACCAACTGCTCAGAATAATGATGAAAATACTGAAACTGTGAACGATTCAATGTCTGGGAAAAGAACTGGTCTGAAAGGTGTTGAAATCCCATCATTCGATGGAAAACCAGATAAGTGGCCGTACTTTTGGGGAATATTTAGTTCTCTTGTCCATAAAAACGATAAACTAACGCCAGCAATCAAGCTAGCTCATCTGAATAGCTGTTTAACGGACAGAGTACGTGAAGTTATTGCATGCCTGACCGGGGAGCCTGGGGACTATGACAGGGCGGTGAAACAACTCACTGATAGGTATGGGGACCCCCGAGAAATTATAGATGCCCATTTGCGCAGAATAAGTTCTTGGCCCCACATTAAGGATAAGGATCGTGAAGAGTTTCAACGCTTTGCAGATGCATTACAAGCAGCTGTGTTTGCACTAGATAAACCTGACTATAGGCATGAATTAGCTAGTATACCTCTTTGTACCTTGTTGGTTCAAAAACTCCCACCTAGAGAAAGGGATGAATGGGTAAAACAGGTTGAGAGTGAAGATTACTCGGAAGACATGAAGGGTTTAGCCAAGTGGGCCCAAGTTAGAGCCAAAACCATGCGTAAACGTGAGCGATACAATATTGAGCCGCCAGATAAGGGTAAAGAGTCGACTAATTTTCAGCCACCAGGTCGCATGCGAGGTAGGGTCCATGCTCTACGCACATCTGGATTTGATCCAGAACACCAAAGTTTAAAAAATTGTCCATTGTGTGATAAAAAACACACTGAAGTCTCATGCCCTTTGTTTTTTGATAGTTCTGTTGAGAAACGTTGGGAAATTGTAAAAAATAAAAGGGTATGTTTTGGTTGTTTGAAACCTGGCCACCAACGGCGCCTGTGCACAAAGTCCACCAAATGTGGGGTAGACTCATGTGACAAAGGCCATCATTATTTATTGCACAGTTCTAAATCTAAGCATGAGAAACCATCTGATGACCCACCTAAGACCCCAGAGGAAAACAAAGCAATGCATTGTGGGAAAGCACAAATCAGCACACCCATAAGTGAGAGGGTTGCCCTGAAAACTGTATCTGTCCCATTTATAGATGATTCTGGAAGGGTAGTCAATGGTTTGGTACTTTTAGACTCAGGAAGTGAGACCACACTTGTAAGAGCAGGGTTTGCAAATCAGTTAGGCATAAAGGGGCCTAAGCAAAGTGTTACTGTGGATGCAGTAGGAGGGGTACGCACCGTAGTGAAATCACAACGTGTACATTTACCATTTGCACCACACATTACAAAGGCAAAAATAACAGGGTGGACCATTAATAATATCTGT
>CACRXK020004638.1:0-30872 GCA_902702795.2 Paramuricea clavata | reverse complement strand
CAAAGTCTGAGTAATTGTTTACATGTCTTCAGTTTATTCCGATAACTGTTTATCGTTCTACAGCTTACTTACAGCGCGCAAAATCTTTATTAATAATAATACAATTTGTAATGACAAACAATATAGTTTATCCATAGAAATAATAGATATCTGTTATTTCTATGAGTTCACCATTATCAGGATTTTGGTTTTTCTACTGCTACCGTGCTCCGTTTTCCGTGCTCCGTTTTCCGTGCTCCGTACTCGGTTTTTTTAATAATTCAAAGCTAGCCTGCTCGTACTCGTAGCCCGCTGCTCGTAGCCTGAAAATTATGCCAAATTATTCAAGACAGCCACACATATCACTGAGGATCACAATCACTGAGCTGTATAATAACTGAAGGACCTGCTCCTATACTTCGTTCAGTCAACCAAGTGCAGTGAACTCTATATATATATATATATATCTGGAACGATAACATTCAGTCATTTGATTGCGAAAAAAATGAAGCCTCGATACCAGTCTTTCACGCGGATTGGACGTCAGTCTCAGTCCCTCAAACGTCAGGCTTACGCGGATTGGACGTCAGCTTCATTCCCCCTCTGCAAACCGTTGCACGGCCAGTATAAATTTGAACGCAATCACGAAAAAAAATTAAAAACATGGCCAACTCAATGCAATACATTGTAGGAGCAAACAGTTTTTCTCCTAAAATTTACTGCATTGTCAGTCAAATATATTTATTGAGAACATTACATTATATAATTAATATTATATATAATTATATATAATTAATATTATGTATAATTAATATGAACTCAAATGGCATAAGCACAAACGAGACGCGAAGTCCCATGCAAGGTGCAAACCCCGAAGCAGCGAATACGTACATAAATATAAATACACACATACATAAAATACAAATATATAAAAGCCGCTTCCCCCTATTAGTATGACCATGAACGCAACCACCTGAATGCTTCACGGATGTGTTAGCAAAATAATTTCAAACTCACAAGCATAATGAATGCTTCACGGATGTATTGCAGGCATAATAATTTCAAACTCACAAGCATAATGTGGTTGCATTCAGTGAACACAATAAGAGGAACCGTCTATTAAAACTACTTAAGATCTGTGGCAGGTGCAGTCCCGCACGAGTGTCCAGGTGCATGGCATGTCCACGTCAAATGTTGCCGTAAGCAAGTTAGCGTAAGTGGCTTTAAGAGATCTTTTGAAGATGGAGAGGCTGGCAAAGGTGGTAGAGGGAAGAATTTTGCAGACGTGGTTCCATAATTTGACAAGCCGGTTGAAATATGAGGATTGAAATGTTTTGGATTTACAGAAAGGAATTTTGAGTGTGAGAGAAGGATTTTGACTAAGTCGTGTTCGGCCATTGTTGACAAATGAAACGAAACTATGCACGTGAAGATTAATATGTCCATACAGTGCCTTAAAAAAGAACACTAAGTCTTTTATTTCTCTCTCGTAGCACAGGGGTAATAAGCCAAGGGCTATCAGCCGCTGCTTATATGCAATTTCTCCGCGCTTGGCTTGCAGTATCCAGGAGGTGGCTCTCCTTTGTACACGTTCCACTGTGGATCTCATTTTGATGGTAGGAGGAGACCAGACTTCGGTGGCGTAACTTATCTGGGACTTCACGAGTGACAAGTACAGTGTCCGCCTCACTGCGGTGTTAGTCAGTAGAGGGCAAGTTCTTTTCAGCATGCCAAGCATCTTGTTCCCTTTGGCGGTGATGGTATGAACATGATCGTCCCATGAGAGGTTGTAATTTATGAAGACACCAAGATCTTTTTCCTTATTCACACGAGTAAGTTCCTTTGAGCCCATGTGATATGCGTACGTCAGCGGGTTTTTTTCCTTGTAATTGTCAACACCTTACACTTCGACTGTTAAAATTGAGGTTGTTGTCACGGCTCCAGCAGTCAAGGTCTGTTAAAGCTTGTTGCAAACTTTCACAGTCACCTACTGATGTGATGGACTTGTACAGTTTGGTGTCGTCTGCATACAAAGCTGCCAAAGTCTCGTCAGGTAATATGTCGGGAAGATCGTTTATGAATATCACAAACAGAATAGGACCCAGGAGACTGCCTTGCGGCACTCCAGATGTAACTAGTAAGATGAGACTGCCTTGCGGCACTCTAGATGTAACTATCTTTGGTACTAGTCCAGTTGCTTTAGTATTCTTGTACTGGCAATGATTTGTTAATTTGACTGAAAAGTTTTTGTTGGAGTACACGTTCTATTTTAAGTGATGATATTTTATCCTGTAGCCCAATTGGCATAATTGTGGTCTAGTTGGTTACACGATTCACATGCGCATCATTACCAAACTCTCATTTTTCTTGACACATGTTTTGGAAAGCCCAGATTAAAGCGAGCATAATTTGGCGGTAACCCAATTTGGTTTCTGCCACATGCAATTTTGGAAAGCCTGGCATGACAATGATATTCTGATAGTTTATTATATCTTTTTCGGCAATCATTGTGGTCGATTGTTTCTGACTGTGTCTATAGACACCTTAAAACACGAGGGTGTCGTTATAGGCGTGAGCTTCGTAACATTTTTCTACCTGATTCAAGAAACGTTACTTTGTATTTCCATTTAAGTTAAACTTTATTTTCTAGCGTAAGAGCATAAGTGAGAACAACAGCGATGACTTTACCGGCTTCTGTTTCGTATGTTTCGACTGAAAGTTAGTGTATACAGTTTGTTAGGAAGCTGTGAAGTGTAGAAAGATTTGGCTGTTTCAGTGCTAAAATTTGGGATACTGTTTATCGCGCATGAGGCAAATTCATAAACTAACACGGCGTATACAGTATATTGTTTTGCAGTCTGGCTAACTTTTAGACAGTATTTACATTATACCTTGTTCTGACTTCATTTGGAAAAGCATCGTATTCGGAATCATACCCATCTGGGAGTCGAAATTCAGTAACAGCAACTTCATTCTGATTTTCTTCCAGGGGGGAGGAGTATAACTCATTTATCTCACTGTGGGTTACCACCTGGCTTATGTTGGCTTTAAAAGTTATTTTTGTGGCCGGAATATTAGGATCTCCCTGTAAAAGAAAAATATGATATGTCAAACTTTGCTAAATTTGGAAGGGAAGGGAAGTGAAGCGAAGAGAAGGTAACGCAAGGGATAAAAGGCAACAGAAGAGAAGGGAAGGGAAAAGAATGGAAGGGAATAGGTGTCGAATGACATGGAGTGGAGTAGAGTATCAACCGCATAGTCATCTATTACAAACTATTCATGCCTTCTACTCCCTAATTACAGTATTAATGATAGCCCACTAGTAGCAAAAACGTTTTCATCTAGTGGGTATTCCTTGTTTTGGTGAAAGAATTCAAAAGGAATAAATGAATAGCAGATGAGCCCATGGAAATTTCAAAGCCCTAACCTAATTGTTAACTAGTTTCGTGAATATCTCTACACCAGCAACAACAAATACTTACAGTAATTTTTGTGCCAATTATCTGATCCGATGAGATGTGAACCATTATAATTTCAACACCATGACTACCGTATGTGCCCTACAGAAATTATCAATGGGCAAAACAAGTGAAATGCTACAAAAAATTGTAATGCTGTAAATCAAAACTTTTCCAACACTCCCTTTATCCACATTTTGTTGTGAATGATGAAACAAATTAGGAAAATGTTATCTGAGTTGTATTTAATAAATAATTAATTTATCATCTCGTTAAAGACTAAGATTAAGAGTGTACTGTGTGAATTCATATTAGTTGTTCAGTCTCAGCTAAACATTAATACCTTATAGAGTCCTGGTGTTGGCATGAGTGATTCTGTGCTGACAGGGTCTGGCCACTGCAACCTTTCACACTCTACATTCCTAAAAGCAACCAGTTTAGATTTTTTAAAAACAACTACAACATGCAATTAGGAGTCATTTAGCCTGTTTCTTCCCACCCACCGCCTGTCTTTGCAGGCATAAGCCTG
This sequence comes from Paramuricea clavata, assembly GCA_902702795.2. Classification (NCBI taxonomy): domain Eukaryota; kingdom Metazoa; phylum Cnidaria; class Anthozoa; order Malacalcyonacea; family Plexauridae; genus Paramuricea; species Paramuricea clavata. The sequence goes on along the minus strand of CACRXK020004638.1, from coordinate 26,906 downwards.
CGTACCAGGCGTTTGGTGCGGGCGTGAGAAGAGAGGGCGTCGTCGAGAAAATGCCTGCCCAAATGGCTACAGTATGACAAATGTGTTTTTGACCGAAAAACTTCGGCTTAATTCCCATTGGTCAATCTCGTTGACAGAAGTAATTATACTAACTCAAATGTCAAAAATAATTTTGCCCGCGTATATTTTTATATTCTCATAAAAAAATATGGCTCCTTCTGATATTTCAAGCCAGTCGTTTAGGCTTCAAAATTCAGTTGAAACCAGAACAGAGAAAGTCTATTATTAATTTGCTACGTGGTGAAGACGTTATTGCGATTCTTCCTACGCTACGGAATACGGAAAAAGTTTGATCTTGCAATTATACATGTACATCGTCAAATCAAAGCTTGCCACATGCCAGCACGAGTACGGATCAAATTAATATTTCTTATAATTGTCTTGTTATTTGTCCTCTTGAAAGAATAATTCAAGACCAGATAACTGAGGCTACATCAATTGGCATTACAGCTATTAAGTTGGACGATGATTTTAAGAATAACACTTCAAAACATGCTCAACTGTTATTTGTTACGACAGAATACGTTAAACAACCGTGGTTCAGGAGCCTTTTAAAGAATAAAACGGCTCTGTGTTGTCTAAGATAGCATAAAATCGCCCCAGTTGCCGAGCAAAAAAACATGCATGGTGCTAAATATAAATCTCGACTATATATAGTTGGATAATGGGTGAACCGGTGAAGGTGCTAATTATCAAACGCCAATCACCCTTAATTGGCGAAAAAACATTAGTCATAGCCATTGGGCAGGCGTTTCCTCGACGCCGCCGTCTCTTCTCCTGCCCGCACTAAACGCCTGTTATACAGGCTATGCAGGCTAAGAATCACTGTGCCAAGTCGATTTCATTTTTATTTGTTGTGACTTGTTTTGCCTCGTGCATTTTTTGAGCATGTTTTTGGGTAGCAGGCTTGTACTTAATATTGCTTCATGATAATACTGAGTGTGTAGCTTTAACCCATTTAGTTCAGTGTAGGCATCGTACTTTTCAGAAATTTGCTCTTGATCGAAGACAGAAGATTCTTCTTCGTCCGATTGTTGATATTCTTCAGAATTAACCTGCAAATGCAACAAAAACACTTGTTACTACTGAACTGTATAGTAGTTGTTGTTGTTTCTCTCTTTATTCAATTCGTTCTCTCAGAATTTATTCAGCTAATCGTATCTTAACTTATAAACTCAACAGAAAAATGTTGCTGTTTGAATAAGCAAAAACCATAAGCAGTACTCGTAACAAGAAATCTGAAATTAAAGTGTGCACATTGACATTGTTGGCAGAGCAAAATGCCACACTTACAGTAAAGAGATGTTAAAGTATCTGCCAATTCTAGACGTATAGAGGCACCTTTCTGTTGTTAATCCATTAACATTTTAATTTCTGTTGTTAAACACATTAACATAACCTTAGCCATGAGCTATAATATCCAGTTTGGGGCTTCATCATAATTATAGTACAGTAGATATAAAATGCGGTCTCCTATACGTATATCACGTCAGTCAAAACGTTGTCGCCATAAAATGTCGGATTTATAAGGGCAAGCGAATTTGCAGCACAACATTCTCTGTGTTAAGGTGGGAAATACTGCAATAGTTGTACGGATTTCCGAAAAGTATGTACAATATTCTGTTTAGTACTTGAGCTCCCAGTTGAGATAAATCACAGATTCAAAATAGTTGATTCATAAGGCCATTTTGGGGACCCGGTGATGAGATCAAGTGCGAATTATATAATCTACTATTTTATTCCGTTCACTCACTTCACTGAATTTGGGATGGTAAGTACGCTGTACACACTCGAAACTAAATCTTGGAAGTTGACCATCCTAAAGAGAAATAATTATAACACCAATCATATACTGTAATATACAGGGGGTGGACATTAAAAAGTGGCCCCATTTATAGGAAACCTTACTTATATTGGAAATTATTGACCTTATTATAGGAAATTAACGATGCACTTTATTAACGAGACATAAATTAACGTGTCATCTAATTAACGCGAATTGCTTTCAAGTACTTCTAAAACTGATTAAATTAAAGGACATTGGCAAACAAAATTTTTATTGCTTATATCTATTAGGTATACTTACGGAATACTTAATTTTATATTTTGGCCGGTTTGTGGCATTTAGTTGTTGAGAAAATGTAATAAAGAGTTCAACAGTCGGCCGCCATTTTGAAAATAAACATTTATGCCACAGCATACTATCTGACGTCATTAGCTCTGCCTCCTCCGCAGGCCCTTACTATTTGTAGATCAGTGTATATATAGACATATCAGTTTAATATATAGATCAGTGGCTGAACAAATCTGTTGTGATGCATGCTGGGAAGACGAAAAAAATTAAAATAAGGGCCTGCCAAATCGTGACTCGAAAATCTGCGAATTTACTCGAAAATCTGCAAATGGGCTAAATGCTGAGAAATACGATGAAATACGAATTCAAAATACCACCAAAAAATTCCGCTTGAAAGAAACTATATGCTCGAACACTGTAGATAGCCATAAAATATAAACTAGCGATACTCGAACAACGTAAACTAGCCATACCATACCTATATACAATATACCTTGAACAATGTAAACAATGTATGGCCATGTATCACTAAGCCATACCTTTCGCCGAATATAACTTCGGCTCCTTTCAACGTATCTTTTTCGTATTAGTCTTGTTCGAATCACAATCCAACACACTATTTAGAGTGTTATTTTCCAGCTTGTATCTGCAGATTTGTATCTTTTATTTCAGTATTCAAAAATATCTAAATTTCAGCCGGTGGCACGCGCGTGCGAGTAGAAACCTGATATTTTGAAAAATTCAAAATAAATATTTCTGCTCGTCGTATTGAAACGAAACTCTCTACATAAAATCGCTTGAATACAAGGAATATTTTACTGCTATTAACTTGGGCGAATTCTGAAGAGTTTAGAAGATATTCAAGTTTTTCTCGATATGAAATAAGAATGTTTGGCCAAGCGGCAAGTAAATATTTATATACGATCGTTTTGGTTTGTGTCCTGTTATGACGGCATTTGACCCCCCGTTCGAAAGGTTATTTTATGAGGATTTCAATGGTGGTTTTCGTTTTAAAGGGCGAGCAAATACTTGCCGAGATATTTTAATCTTCCCCACTCCAAAGTCGGAAATGCAAATATGAACCGGACGACAATCCTTCGTCCACAATTGCAGCGGTCGCCATCTTGAATGCAGGATTTGCCAGTCGCTCCGCAACTCCTCCCCTTCCCATCGTCCCGCGCGCCCCCATTAATTTTTTTTCGTCTTTTACTAATTAATTATTTGATAGCAAGCGACTGGGGACGAGGCAGTCATTAGCTGGGTAAACACAATTTCATGACTATAAAACAATACCGAGTATTACCCCGCCTACTGTAGTGCATTTTGAGCCAAAACTAAAGGCAGAAACGTTTTACCAAGTATGTACCTTATTTGTAACACTATTTCTCATAGTATACAGGGTGTATCAAAATAAACGCAATTCATCTTTTGTGCTTAAGAGGAGATTTTTTTAAAAATTGAGAAACTCGCGATCAAAAATACCGTGATGCTTTGCGAAAAAATAGTAAATTTTGTTGTTTTTTGGAACATGGCGGCAAAGGAGTGAACGTGTTTAAATTTTGCTTATTGATCTCATGAAAACTCTCTCGATGTTACATCTAAGACATGAAATGGTATATTCAGCATATTTTCCTGTACTGGAAGTTAATAAAACATCTCCACGGCGTTTTAAACAACAACAACGTGCTTCGAACTCTGGAGGTGTATACTTCGAATGCAGAAGCCAAGAAGGTACGAATATTTTAACTGCTTCAGTTCTGTTTTTATGTGGCTAGATCTTAAAAATAATTCCGTCAATAGCAACATATATGCCTAAACTTTGTGTCTTTTCTGCATCGATTTGATCTTGGCCTCAGATATTTGTATTTTGCCTTTTGAAGTGAGCGACCTTTCTTCGACTTTAAAAGCCCCATTGTCGTTCGCTCCCACAAATTATCCTGCAAATACACCTTGAAATTTATGTTGATTTCCCCAAAAAATTATTGCATGTGAAAGAGTGTTATCGTATGCCCAAATAAATCTCAATTTATGCATGTATTGAAGCGTACTGTGTTGATAAACGTCCATTTTCCTTCTGCAAACATTATTATTGTATGTCATTTTTCGCGCCAACTTACAAAATCGATTCACCTTGGATATTTTAGATATTTTTACGTTTAAACCAATTGGCGCACTGTGGGACTTATAGTACATTGTAGTACAGTCTTTGAGGATAAAAACAGTGCCTGTTTGAAGAAATTTTAGGTGAATGGTCCTCGCACAATTTTTAAAAGTAAATGTTTTAGTTTCCCATTTTCCTCACTTTTTGCTAAAATAGATGGCTTTTGTTTTGATTGTTTTAAAATACTCTACCTAATGGTTAAACATTAATAGGTTTCCTAACTATGTAGCTTTGTAATCAAGTACCATTATAATGCTGGCCAAAATCTAGAAGAAAACTCTGAAAAAAAAATTATGAAATTTTTTGATCATGAAAATGTTGATTTTCTGCCAAGTGGGCAAAAGAATGACTGAAGGCTTTACAAAATTGCAAAAATAATGCTTAATATTGATTGGCACACCGCAAGGTGTATCTACGCTTGAAGTTTATGTATTACACTTCAAAGTTAATATGGTTTGGGAAAATTTTAGGTGCATGGTCCTCGCAGAATTTAGCCATTTTCATCGGCTTTTCTTTTCGAGTTTTATTGCATTTAATTAAGGTGGCTCTATGATGTTTTGCAAGCTGTAAGGAAATATGTGCTGAAAATGCAGTATTCTTCATGATTATAAATCACTATGGATATCAAAACTTTTCTAAAGTGTATTTTAGCATTTAGGGGCTGTTTACATGAGCCTGGGTAGCCGCTTGTAGCCGGGCTGGCCCGGTTAACTGAGGCGCCCGGCTTATTACAAATTCTTTAACAAAACAATTTTAGTTTATATGTCTAGCCCGCCTAGCCGAGATCTCACTCGAGTCAAACGGGGTGCCCGGCTAACCGGGCTGAAATTTTCCCATGTAAAGTCACCAGCCCGGGTAGCCAGGCTAGCGAAAAAACTTCTGTACAAGCTACAATATCGATTTGAATTAGTATTTTTTGGACAAATAGTTATTTCTTAAGTTGTTCTTAACATGCATTTGGCTTGTGTGACAAATTTCCCCCCGCCATATTTGGCTTGATAAAGTTTCAGCCCTGTTGATTGGGCTAGCCAGGCTCACGTAAACAGCCCCTTAATGGATTTGTACACTATATGTCACATGTGGTTGCTATGGTAATGTGAATTCATTTGCTAATTATTTTCTAACAAGATGATATTTTGTATTTTTTTCTTTCCCTGCTTTTGCTAACATTAGAGCACTTTTCATTAGCCCTTAGTGTTCCTAGCACATACATGTACATCAGTCCTTGTCGTAAGCAGACAAATAATTTTCCTAAAAATTGTCCTTTTTTTATCAATTTCTTCAGGATCATTGCAATGGTAACATAATTAACCCATTAAGCTGCAGAGCTAGCATTATGTGGAACTAGCAAAACCAGTAAGTGGGATGAATTTGTTTTGTTTATATGTCAGAAAGTTTCATATAGGAAAGCTGTCACCTCTCTTGTCTTAGATCAAAATTACCTTTGCTTACCTCAGGATGAAGTAAAAATAGTTTTTTTCTGAGAATAGGCCCTTCCAAGGTTAAGGATGCCATCTTGAATATATTGTTTTCACCATTGTGTTTGTACCACCTCCCCTATAGGGAATTCCATTGTGTTTGCACCCCTTGTACTATTGTTTCATTATGGCATTGTCAACCTTGGAAGGGTCTATTGCTTTCAGTTATGGAGGCTTAACACCATATACTGAGTTGATTTGATTTCATTAACCCTTTAAGTGGCAATGCACCCCATTGTGCCTTACTTTAGTATTTTACTCTGTCTAATGCCAGATGATTTTACTCAGCATCAGGTTTGAGCAATTCAAATAGTGATAGTACTTAAAAAAGGCCTGTGCTATACATAGTGATATCTCTCTTATCAGGCAAACCCAGCTTTTGCAGGAAAATCTCCCATGTTTGAACCTCTTTCAAAATACTGCTCTTATTAATTTCATTGGAAAAAAACATAGGTGGGTGGGCATGGGCAGGAACCAATTAGATCATGTATACACATTGTAATAAATTTTCAAAAAATATCAGATTTTCTAAGAAGATCTTTTCTTGCAGGCTATTAAGAAAACATGAAACGAAACAAGATGAAATGAATATTTATTAAATTACAGATTGTGATACAAATTTAATTATGATACAAATTTATCTATTGTGTGGATATTACAAAAAGTTTATAGGATGTACAAAATACTCTGCAATGTACCAACATTTGTCATCATAATCATATCTTCAAGGTTGTAAAAGTAATATCGCAGAGATCTGTAAAAAATATACTTTCATTGTTAACTTAGAGGGAAAGAAGTATTCTTTTGTGTAGCAGTGGGATGGATTTACTTGGGGGTATTGGGGGAGGCGGTTCTTTGTGAAATAAAGTATTGGGTCTTTATGACTTTATAGACAACTTTGATTTCCAAAAATTGACATGCCTGTCTGGGGTCCATAGTGATGATGCATCCTACCTCAGTTGTTGGTCAGGCCCTAACCTGCCATCAGGCCTATAAATAAATAAATAGGCCTGAAACAAACCTAAACAAAAGTCCATGCCTTACAACCGTATTTCAGTTGTAAATCTGGTTGGTCTACGAGACAAAAGATTTTTCAATCTGTCATTTGATTGGTTGGTGTTAATTAGATTATACTGTTGTTGTTGATATATTTTATAGTGATCACAACTATAATCAGATTGTTGTTGTCGTTGTGCGAAATTTTAATTTCTCCTGTGACATTTTGATTGGATACTAAATATAAACTTTGTTGTGGGTGGAAAGTGATTGGATTAATATTTGTGTCAGGTTATTATCCGTATAATACAGCCCAATCTCAGGTTAGACCAGCCCGGGCTTAGCGACCCTCATACCACATCAAGTTATATGCATGAGGGAAAGTAGGTTGTTTCAACTATTAATTCCACTTGCAATTGTTACCTATATCCCATGAAATTTTGGTTTCCAATTACTTTAATATACTGTATACATATACTGTAAACCTCCGACTATAAAACCTGGCTTAATTTAAATACTTTCATAAGCGATTTTTGATGGGCTTATACAAGGGGGGGGGGCTTATACATGGATGATCTTTTGTGTTAGTGTTAGTAATAAACAAGCCAAACATATACAAGTCAGTCATAAACAGGAAATTAAAAATGTATTAAGCAGCAATTACTGGGCTTATATCAATTTGGGGGACTTATATTCGGGGGGGGGCTTATATTCAGGGTGGGCTTATATTTGGGATGAGGTGAGCTTTAGTACATGTGATGGGCTTATACATGGGGGGGGGCTTATATTCGGGGGGCGGCTTATAGTCGTAAGTTTACGGTACCAGTACATCACGACTCTTTATATCAGAAAGGGAACTTGTAGTGACTAGCATGGTATACCTGAAACACTGCAACAGCTGCATGTGTACAAAACAGTATGAAGTTTAAAATTACAGATACATGGACTATGTGCACTTGCAGTGAAATGTCTTTAATGTGGAAATATGCAAAAGTACCAGAGGCGAAAAACTGTTTACAAATACTCAAATTGACAAATTCTTCCTTGAAAATTCAAACAGAGTGCTTTACAATTTTGCATGTACATATATTAATGAGTTGTGAACAGGCAGGCCATCATTCAAAGAACGAAAGCAGTCACTTTCAATCAGTTTTATAACTTTTATATTAATATTATTATAGATGACGGGTTTGAATGCTCAGTGCTCACTCCTGAGTCAGATACATGTGCACATTTTATATAATAATAATTCAAATAACAGTTATTAAATACGACATTACACTTACCATGTCATCTGTCTTTATATTTGGCAATGTTTTGGCTCGTAACATAGACAAAAATTTAGTAAAATTCTGTTATTTGTCTTCGCAAATTTTGGGAAACTTTTAAAACCAAGATGGCGGCGCATTATTTTTTCGCGAAGGCCTGGCCGCTAAGCTTTGATCGCTTTTCGGAAAAAATACGCGACTTTTTAAAAAATCTCCTCTTAATAACTTTCGAAATACTATTTCTAGTTAAACGCTTTTAGGCTTACTTCAAAGCCTGTTCTTTTCTCTTTCAAACAAACTATTATCCTTGTCTCCAATGCTAGTAATAATTGCACAGGAAAAGATTTAGTAAAACCTATCATTTTTAGTTGCTGTTTAATTATGCAAGTTTACTATGTTATTGTTTAGTTGGTTTAAATGTTAGAATATTCTTCTTTAAACTTTAATGTTGTCGTCACTACATCTGGAAAACCACGTAAGAACAAATTAAAAGTATTTTAAAAGAAACCAGTTTGTTTGAAAATCCTAAACGAATGCTAAGAATCGTCAAAACATTCTGGTGTCTGAGCCAGAGTGTCATCGAATTGCGATGTAATGTAAACAGAAATTATAGCTGTCAGTCAGCTTAGATGGTCCAAGCCAAAATTATATCGCATTTGAAGTTTCAAACTGAGTTAAAAATAGTGGAAGAAAAGCCGTAATTATACTTATTGTTACAATTCATTTAATAAAATGCAACATTTTTTTGTTTTAATGAAAAAATCAGTTATTTTTATGAGAACGATTTGTTATTCTATCTCAATTTTTTTAATCTCCAATCGCAATAACGTAAAGTATTATTACCCGCGAACCAATGAGTCAAATTTAAGAAACAACCCACTGTTAGAAGGCTGAATGGCTACGCTTTAAAATGAATGTAAACTTTAACGTTTTCGTCTATTATTTGTTTAGTAATTTACATTTCAGTCGAGGATTGCGCTTTTTTTGATACACCCTGTATATCCTAATCCGTGTTCAATAAACGCAGAAATTCGAGTGTAACAAGGCAAACACTAATGCAATATTTTATGATCAATTACCTATATTGTAAATTGAGCCATTCCTTGCTTTCCCAGTCGCTCGATATGCTTTTATCTGATAGTGTAGACTTCTCTTGTTTGATTGCGAAGAGTATTGGCTAGTATAACGCTCAAAGCGACATATTTTTAGCTAAGATAACACGAACGCAATAGAATTCCCTCTTGTAGTTTTGGTGCTACCCATCTAATGACGTCACAAAGTTCATTGACCTTCGAAGGTCATTTTCCCAAGATGGCGGCGATGTCTTGTAACGCGAATAGGACAGTTTATGGTTAACAAGTTAATTTAACTAGTTACGCGAGTCGAAGAATATAAACACAACAGCAAACGTTTAAGTACTGTTTAATAAACGGGCATGCATGAGTGTTTTATTAGGTTGAAAGTCACAAGCGCGCGGCGCGAGTGGCTTTAGACCTAATAAAACACGACGACCTGCGAGTTTATTAAACGACTTCAAACACGACTACAAATTCAATAGATTTATTGCCTTATTAGTATTCTTTATATAAAGAATACTAATGAGGACACGACTACAATAAATACTGCCTTATTAGTATTCTTTATATAAAGAATACTAATTAGGAGTGTTTTATCAAATTTAAAGCCACTGCAAGTGACATATTATGGAGGACATGATTTGCCAATAAGCTTATGAATTATTAATGAGAGTTTGAATATTATATACTACCAATTAAAACAGTACGCGAGTAGATATATCAAAACTGTAACGTGGAAAGTTACATTCATTTAAGCCAACGTATATAAAATATATAGTTCAGCTTAAGATTCTGACAGTGAAGAATGAGGTAGACTTGCTCCCAAGTCTCTCTCGTCATTTAGTATCGATCCACTATGGTGTACATTACACATGTAATGTACTCTATGGTGGATCGATACCATACGACAATGAAAGAGAGACTTGGAGCAAGGCTAGTGAAGAGGTGGACTGATGTTTTTGCTTTGAATTAGTTTAATATGATGTATTTTGAGTATTTCGTGTTTAATAATATACATAAAGATATCACTCGGCTGTGATTGGCTCATTTCAGTGCAGTTAATCTCAAACAGCAGTGCAATTTTCTGTAATCACAGCGCAATTTTTTGTAATCACAGTGCAATTTTCTGTAATTACAGTGCAAAAATCTGTAACAAACTGATCTGATTGATGGAAAAACATTGTGATGATTAAATCAACCAATCAGTTTAAAGCAATTTAGTTTAAAGAAGTAACGGTCACAGATTGCTTCAAAACAAAACAAACATGGCACCGCGTGACACAAAGTTAAAGTTGCCTTCGCGTGGAAAATATCATGGCTTTTATCTTTATTTTTAAATGCAAAAGCATTTACCTTAAACAAGACTAACAAAAATTACATAGTTGAGTGGAATTTTCAAGCTGTTAGCGTTGTATAATATGAGATAACAAAGCCAGGAAAACTTTGCCAGTGGAATGGTCGCTATAAACGCGTAAGTTAAAACTACAATTGTCTCGAACATTTTTATGTAAATTATTAATAGGTATAATAGCATGGTTTCTCGTGAAATTTGGATAAACATGCACTCGTAGGTTTTTCAAAGACCTCAAATAGCACTCGTCCTTCGGACTCCAGCTATGTTGAGGTCTTTGAAAAACTCACTCGTGCATGTTATATCCAAATTGCACTAGAAACATGCATGCTATTACATATACATATAAAACAAATCAAGGTATTTTTAATTAACGATAGCTAACGAAAATTTGCATGCATGAAATTAACGATAATACAAATTAACATTAATTAAATTAACGCGAATTTTTAAAATCCGCGTTAATAAAGTGCATCATTAATTTCCTATAATAAGGTACATGTACTGTACAGACAATAATACCAGCATTGAAAACAATGAGCAATGTTAAGAAAATAGATGGTAAAGGAATACCGAATTGTTTTCCGTGCAAGATTGCGTGATCCATGCGCACGAGGGATGTCGCGAGACTTTCGGAAAGCGTAAAAATACTCGAACCGCAAGCGAGTGTATTTTTACGCTTTCCGAAAGTCGAGAAACATCCCAAGTGCATGGATCACGCTATCCTGCTTGGAAAACCATTTGGTAATTGTTTTATAAAATAACTACAGTGAAACAATGAGATTTTGAGAATCCCGCGAAGGCATTTTAATTCCTCGTGTAGGATAGCCTCATCATGCACGGCTATTGACCAATCAAATTGCGTGTTTCACTGTAGTTATTATATAAATTTTATTACCATACTTGCGAATGCCTTTCTATTTTCGAACATTTTGACTTCAATTACAATTCCACATGCTATAAGATTCTTTGGTACTTTACTTACCAAATAGATTAACTTCTCCAGAGGATGCACAGATGTTCCTGACAAACAATTTCTCACACATTTCTTGTTTTCAACTATGACTTCGAACAACTCCTTCTTTATGAATGGATTAGTGATACAATTATCTATTGGTGCATGGCACTGATAACAAACAAATCTTCCTTGGTCGACCTGGAATGAGAAAAGGTATTTGTCATTTTGTAAGGTACAGTAAAAAAATAGATTATCAGTATTTTTGTTGGACAACAAATTAAGAAGCAAAATATTATACATCTCATCGTCATCATCATCATCATCATCATCATCATCATCATCATCATCATCATCATCATCATCATCATCATCATCATCATCATCATCATCATCATCATCATCATCATCATCATCATCATCATCAATATCATCATCACCATAACTATTATCATGATTATCCTCATCCTCATTAATCATCATCATCAACATCATTATATGATCAACCATAATCACTAACACTTAATCAGCATCATAAGGGTTCCCAATAGAAGCTGGCACCTGGTGATTTTCGCAGTCTATAGACCAGATGACTGCAGGTTATTTCTCGAAAATTACAAACCAAAATATTTCCTCCATACCAGAGAAATGTCAAGGAAAAGGTTTCTTGTTTTTCTAACATAATTTTTGGACATTCAATTTTCTTTTTTAAACATTTGGGCAGGAAATGCCATTTCAAAATCACCTCTATTCCAAATTCTATTGGGAGCCCTGCATCATCATCATCATTAGATGTGTGTCATACTGTATATGTACAGTACATGCTTTTTAGGTCATTCACTTGTTTTGAAGACTCCTACTTCATTAGCTATTATTTTCCTCCAAACATGACATCCATACTGTAGGAAATATATTAAACATATTTCATCACACCTCCACAGACAAAAGTCCACCATATGGATACATACTAACTATCGACCATTTTCCAATTAAGTGACCAAACTTAAAAAGAACTAAAAGGGAGAAAATATATAATACAATTTATGTTTTTTGTTGCATCACAATTTGTGTTGCTGCATAATATACCATTGCATATTCAGTATTTTACACTGTTAATACAGGCGATTTTTGCTGTGAATTTTGTTGGCAGTTTACTGTACATATGGCAAAAATAACTGTTAAGTCAAGAAATGCATGGTCAAGGATGTAAGCTGTGATCCATATCTACTCTTGATAAGTAGTCTAAACAATAAAATAAAACAAAAATCTCAGCAAAATTCACCTGGCTAAACGGGCATACATGTCAGACGCAGAGGTTGCAGAAGCATTTCAAAAGTGGAGGGGCATCGGCCAAAAGGTGCACTTTTGTATATGCATGACCAAAACCAAACGATTTTATGTTGTTCACAAGCTGAACGAAAATTTTTGAAAATATGTCTGTATAACGTCGAACATTTATGGCCTTTACGAAGTCTTTACAATCGGTACTGCAAAAATGGCACTTTCTTTCCAACAAAAGAGGGCGTTCATTCAATAAATACTTTTCCTTTTCTTAAAATGTGGCACTTTAGCCCAGAAAAAACGGCACTTTTTTCACTTTTAAAAAAGTGGGGGGGGGGGCACATGCCCCCATTGCCCCCTCCCCCGTTTCTGCAGCCCCTGGTTAGACGATTTTACTGTGATGAGTAAATCACCTGGCATTAGGAGAGAACTCAAGATCTGTGATAGGAAATGCTGACTAACAGACATATACTGTTAAAGTATATTATTATCATGACAATCAAGATTACCGGTACAGTACCTTAATATTTATACACACTTGTAGTTAGAGCTTGACAAATGTGTCTGAGCCTGCATTCATTGATGGCCAATTACTAATACTTCATATGTTAAATCAATGTTTACAAAATATAGGCGAGGGATTGTTCAATGAATGCATTGCTAGTTTTAGAATAGTTTTGTAGGCAGCAATTTTGACTGTGAATTTTATACATTTACAGTATTAAAAGACAACTGGCCACGATCTGTAGATGTAGCTTAATTGGTTAGAGCGTTTATCGGAATCACAAGGCTGCAGGCTCAAATCTTGCCAGATGGTCTATAGTTGCATTTTTTCACAACTAAAATTTCCATCTGCAAAACCCTTCTACGATTAAAGAGTCATTGTCAACCACAATACATTTGTTTACATCTTACCTTCGGAAGCGACAAATAGCAGCAATTTTAGTAAAAAAAAGTTAAAATGAGCAAGTATAACCATAGGATGGTAGTAATATATTATGGACTGAAAACCGAAAGATATATTGCGCCATTAAAATGGCCGCCAAGCAGGTTTAGGTGCACAATGCATTGTGGTTGACAATGACTCTTTAATACTGTATAGCCCTTCCCCATACATTTACAGCCAATTCAAAAACGGTTGTCCTTTCCAAATGTTAAACTCTAAACCTTAACCCATTGAGTGGCAACACTGTCCCCCTGACGATAAGATTGTCTGGCGTTAGACAGATCGTAACAAAGTACAAAGTAACTAAGGCACATCTGGGTGAATTGCCACTTAAAGGGTTAAACTTTAGAGTTTAAGGTTTGCAATAGACAACCTTTTTTGAATTAGCTGTATACATTGGGGGGGGCTCAGATATAGGTTCCTCGGCAGCTATGATGCAGACTTTGGCAAGACAATTGTAGTTGTCAAGTGGAGAACTCTATTACAGCATGAGAGTTAACACTTAACAGTAGGAACGAATTGTTGAATTTCTATAAAATTTATAAAAACTTCAGGAACAATACAATAATTAATACCATGCTTTCCTACCGGTCTTATATAATTCCATGAAGCTATCTACGGCCCATTTATCAATGCTGTCGATGCCATAATCTAGAAAACGTAGTAAACACAATGAATACTACAAGAAACATGAAAACTGCAATCGATTTCTGCGAACCTTTTCGGCAGCAATATTGCCATGTGTCATCCATGTTGCAAATTCTACGAAAAAAAGTGCAAGTACGCGCCAAAGTGCATAAATCATGGCAACTGAGTCTTTTAAGTAAGAGAAGAACCACTTCTACCGGAAGGTTAGTTATATAATCCATTAATACGCTTTTAATAGAAGCAAGAACTGCAATTAAATTAACAAATTTTCATCGTTCCGTCTATGGTTCCGTGTCAGAAAGGAAGTTTGCTCACTTTGCTGTTTTGTGGAAAGTACTTCATGTATGCATATTGCATAATTCTAGTTTACCCACAGGGTAGTGAATGCTGCCTTGGTATAGCATTGTTCCCAAATATTTAAATGAGATTTTTGGTTTGTTACGTAACATGCGCTCAAAACTAGTGCGTATAATATACCACATCAGATTATGACTAAAATCAAAATTTGTATTTTTCGATACGTTTCTCAATCGGTAAAGAAGCCTTAAAAAGTATGTTTAGTGCTTTATCTGTAAAATAATGCTAAAATGAAGAGATTTTAGATGATACGCCAAAGAGAAAACGATGTCTGAAGTTCAGTACATTTTGCTTAAATGGCTGTAAATATAGCATCAATTTTACAGTCAATTTCAGCTGACTTTTCATCGTAAGATTCCGAACTTCGTTCCGAACTTCGCAAATTCGTTGCCAAGTTCAAGTGTTCATAATGAAATTCACAAACAGGTTTGTAAACTGGGCATTTGATTGGCCGGTTTGATTTAATAGCCATTCAGAGCCTTTGTTTACAACTTGTTTATGAATTTCATTATGAACTTTTGAACTACGCAATGAATTTGTGAAGTTCGGAACGAAGTTCGGAATCTTACGATGAAAAGTCAGCTGAAATTGACTGTGAGGCATCATTGATAATTGTATTTTAATTCGCATTTTTTTAACTATTATTTTATGTTTCTCAACCGGTAGACGCATTTAAAAAGGTAGCTAACTCTATAAACTGTGTAGAAAATAAAGCTAAAACAAAGTATTTTTGAGAGGAACGCCAAAAAGGTTTTAGGTTTTGTACACTTTTCATTGCAAATACGTGACATTGAAAAAAAGTTGCCTCTTAATATTTTAAAGAATAAGAGAAAGAAATATTCGCAATGAATTGGAATCATCCATAATTTATACACTTGAATGTGCCGTATGATAACTCGGCGCTCGAAGTTTCGTATCGAAAGAGGAACAGCCGAACAGGTACGATGACTAACAAGAATGAGTGTACTTATCAACTTATCTAACGCGAGGAAAAGATCAAAATGGCAGGTATGGTTGTGATATCTAGTATATAAAATTGTATAGACAATTTTCCCACAAATACGGTGCTATAGGTCAAAACGGCCCAAAATCAAAACGGCCCAAAGTCAAAACGGCTTCAATAATCATATGATTTAGACCAGGGGTTAAAGGGCAATGACGATACATGCAGGAGACATTTAACATGTGCGAGTGTGCGTCTCACTAAATTTGCGTGTTTAATAATGTTTATCAAAGAAGGCAAACTGTATATACAAGACAACCTCACATGTGGAATCTGTTCACTTACGCACTGCGTTGTGATGCAGTACAAGTACAAATACAATTGACAAAGAATTCTTAAAGGCTTTAAATCCTAAAACATAATTAAATCATACGGCACATTCAAGATTTTAATATCGTATTTCAGCTACGTTCATATTGCTTGGCGCGCATTTGCTGCGTTATATTAATTTATATACCTATGTTATATACATAGATTTATTACTAATAAATCAACACTATATGATAATATATAAAAACTCACAAAGGGCAGTCACCTTTTTATAAATAAACCTTTTTAAAAGCATGTCATTGTCATTGCAGGCAGAGGCAAAAAGCACAGCCACATAGGCCTACCAGATTTATTAAGCAATCGTGAGATTATATACATGAAAAGAATATGGAAATTATGTCAAAAGCAACCCGTATTATGACGAAAGCACCGCGTATAATGCTCTAACAACTGCGTATAATGGCGAACGCACCGCGTATAATGGCGAAAGCACCACGTAGGCTATAATGCTCGAACTACTGCGTATCGACAAAATGCCGTTTGATCACTTACTGAATTATAGTGGTATGTTTCGAGTATCGGCCCTGCTCATTTCAGCCGTAGAAAGCTCATTATTGAAGTCATCTTTATTGTCATAAGTGCTGCTAGATTGTGGCGAAAACACTGCAAATTCTCGAGGAAACTTTATATCATACTCCCAATGTTCGCGATCGAACCTCGCGTACGGCGCCTTAAAACTTCCAGAATACCGCTTGTAAAAAAACAAGTTGACATTATCTTCTTTTCAAACATCACATCCAAGTATTGTTTTGGCTTTTAGAACTCTTTTTATGCTTTCAACTAAAGCAAAGTTCACACTTTTGTTTCAAAAAAGAGTTCCATATAAAACACAACGTTCGTTCGTATTATGAAGTCACACGAGTTTTAGATTACATATATACGAAGAACGTAACCCCCGGAAATAAACACATTAAATGCTGTCATTCTTCTGTAATTCCAATCCTAATTCAAGTATTCAAATGCTAACATATCTTTAATTATAAAAACATTCGCATGTTTAATATCTTATTTCATATCAATATAATATAGGCAATTTAATCTTGTCAAATTGTTAATATTTGTGCGTAAATTAGTATGGAATTCACAAGAATAGATTTGAATTTATATTTTAATCTTTCGTCCGTTGCCTGAAAGCAACATTTGCATGTTTTATATGCAAAACGAACGCGGCAAATTCAAACATTCACTGGAATATTTTCAATAACGCTCAAGTAAACAATGACAATCATATTCACTACATTATTTCGCCATGAATGTGTTTAATTTAAATAACAAGTCAAATATACAATTATTCTTACCTGTAACATCTGAATAACATTTTAAGGATTTTCAGATGTATTTTCTATCGTTATTTGCCATTTAAATTGCCTGCAAATCGCTCTTTAATATTTCCATATTAACTGAACGACGCTATCCCGCGATGCTCCGCGTTCTAAAAAGTAAACTAGGTACCAGGCCTTTAGTCAATACACGAACTATTCCTGCTGCATGGATAAAAATTCCGGAGGATAAAAATTCTCTTCAACTATTCAATATACGCAATAGCACTGAAAAGAGCTCAAATTTTGGAAACTAAATAAAAACAAAGTGACTATATTACCGGCAGCTGGTCTATAAACTCTCGAAAGGTTAGGGGTCAAGGTTAGAGGAGGGTTTGGGGATCGTTTATCTTATAAAAATTCAACTTTATAACTATAGTCACTGCATGTACCGGCTAGTGCCGGCCATTTAGTATTTGCCGATAAACCGTAACCGGCTGCCGGTCATATAGTCACTTCAATTCGAAATAAAAACTACAAATTAACAAGTTAACGACTATGCTAGTGACGGACGCAATAAGATATACGCTGTTCTAAAGATTAAAGGAATACCGAATGGTTTTCCGTGCAGGATTGCGTGATCCATGCACGCGGGATGTTGCGAGACTTTCGGAAAGCGTAAAAAACACGAGCCGTAGGCGAGTGTGTATTTTTATACGCTTTCCGAAAGTCGAGCAACATCCCAAGTGCATGGATCATGCCTGCACGGGAAAACCATTTGGTAATTGTTTTATAAAATTACTACAGTGAAACGACGGTTAACTTGATTAAAACTACTGATGAAATGTGCAGTTCTCACAACAGTCGTGAATTAACCAATCAGAGAATCGCTACTCCACTCTATTGAAAACAACAACATATGTGAACACGGAATTTGATCGCCAATTCGCGAAAATATACAGCGAAAATACAGGGACTTTTTCGATAAAATATACGAAATTTGAAATGGAAAACCCGCTAAATAGAGAGACAAAGTAGTTTTGAAGATTCTCGACCTGAATATGTGATAATTGCGAAGCGTTTGCTCAACTTTGAAGCGAGAGATGTCAACACGTTCCAGAGCAAAGTGTGATATTCTATTTACTTAAAAAATGGACAAATACACCTCATACGAGAAAAATGTCCACAAATGTAAAATCTCATAATATCCTATGCTAAAAGTTAACATTTCTGTGTAATTTTGCCAAAAAACATTACGTGTTGCAAAAAAGTGCAAAAAGATCAATTTTTCCAATAGGTTTGAGTGTGATAAAACCGAAAGAAGATATCAATAGTTGGTTTGGACAAATCATGAAAAGACACTAAATAGGTCATTTTTCAAAGCACATTCACCGACATGTCGAGACCACATTTGCACATGGTGGGTAAATTAGGAATATTTTGCAAACATGTTAATAGTCGGTTTGGATAAATCCACGCCAACATGAAAAGATACTAAAAAGGTCATTTTCTAAAGCAGATATCACCGACATGTAGAGCACACATTTGGGCATGGTGGATAAATTAGGAATATTTTGCAAACATATTAATAGTCGGTTAGGATAAATCCACGCCAACATGGAAAGATACTAAAAAGGTCATTTTTCAAAGCACATTCACCGACATGTCAAGACCTCATTTGCACATGGTGGATAAATTAGGAATATTTTGCAAACATGTTAATAGTTGGCTTGGATAAATCCACGCCAACATGAAAAGATACTAAAAAGGTCATTTTCTAAAGCAGATGTCACCGACATGTCGAGACCACATTTGGACATGGTAGATAAATTAGGAATATTTTGCAAACCTGTACTTGCATGCCATGGTCTGATGAATTTCAACGCTGCGCGTTGCTACTTGCTGAATAGCAATGTATCGATCAGAAATTTATTCATACAACTAAACCAACGTCTCAATAATTAGTGGAAACTTACTTCAAAGTCGAAAGGTATCGTACAATGAAACTTTACAATGCGAGTATATTTGAAAAATTATGCGCAAGAATTTCTGTTCAGAATTTCCCGTGCATGATTGTCTGATCCTGCACCGCTGTTGACCAATCAAATTGCGTGTTTCACTGTAGTTATTATATAAAAGTTTTTCTATAACACTAAAATTTTACATTTTCTTCCTTCGAAAATTTAAGAAATAATGTCTCACTATTCTATAATTTCTTATTTTACGAATTTCATTTCTTGTTTTACAAACATATATTCTTAAAATAGGAAAATCGTGTTTTATTAAAGAAAATGCTATCAGACGCAAACTAAGAAATCATAAGAAAAATTTTCTCATTTTAAGAAAATAGATGTAGTCTAAATTAAGTTAAGAAGTTTTCTTATTTCAAGACAAAAATGTCTTGGGATTCAAGAATTTTTTTATTTTAAGAAAATTTTTTCTTATTAAGAAAATTATTTTCTTATTGGCATTCGACCCCCCGTTCGAAAGGTTATTTTGTGAGGATTCCAGTGGTGTTGTTAGTTTCAAAGGGGGGTAAATACTCGCAGAAATATTTACATTCAAACATTGACTCATATTATGTAATACAATACCGTCGGTCGATAAAGAGTTAAAATTAAGAAATTTTTTTCTTAATAAGAAAATGATTTTTTGCTGTGAAACTACTCTAGATACTTCATGTTTGGAAAATACAATGGTTTTGACAGCAAGGCGAGGGTTTCTGCATGCATGTATTTTCTAGTAAATGTGGTGAACACTACTGAACAGTGCTCATTGAAAGACATGAGTAATATAGTGACATATTGTCGTTTGACTTATCTTTGGTGATGATTTTAATACCGTAGATTTTCAACAGACAGTTATGCTTTGACATATACCATGATCGTTGGTTTCAGCAATGCATATGCCAAGGAGCAATTTTATAGTTTTTTGACGCGCTTTAAGTTTTTTTGAGAAGGCCTTTATATAAATCAACAATCTGAATACAGCTGCCGTCTTGGCAATATTTCGGAGATCAAAAGATCTCGCCATTTCGTTGCAATTCCACATCTCATCAATAAATAAATTCTTTTGGTCCGAGTATTAGGATAGACTTTAATACTAAATAAATAACAACCACATTGTTCGGTTTGACTAAAGATATATATTTTCTTGTCGGTTTAATATCGCCACGCTGCACAAGCGGCAAGCGTGCTTTCTTTGGCAAGTCTATAAGTTGAATATTGAAATCTGATCCAACTTGTTTGAATTATAACTCGACACCAGATTATAGAGTAGAAAGTCACGATATAAATATTAATTTAAAAGTTCCCTTCACGATTTCTTGTTGCAAATTTACACTATATTTAATCACCCAAAGTTGCAAATTTAAAACGCCACAAACACGCTCCTCTCCCACCCTAGCCTACCCATAGTAGAATTTTAATTTACTTCCCAATATTCCCAGTAGAATTTTAATCTACTTCTGGGAGGCACGTGACGAGCCGCAGCCAGGGACTCTCCCAGCTGACAGAAGCAGAGACCCTGGGAACGAGATTGGTGTTAAGGTAGCTCAAAATAGTTTTTTAAAAATGGAGAATTCACGTTTTAGATCAGTATTTTCGAGAATTATTACTTTTTCAAAAACAAAGAGTATCTTACTGATGTAAAATTAAATTAAAAGGTTTGAATTTTTTCAGAAAAGTTACACAACTGCCGTTGCTATGGCAACAATGAAGTTTCAAATTTGCGAATATTTTGGCTTTAAAGCAGTAAACTCTAAATAAGCTGGAATAATAACTACATTGATCAAGTCCTGTGATTGGTTGAAGCCAAATATGAAGCCAAGCTCGGAAGCCGCGCGGGACAAATTAACTTTCAAAGGTACTAGGGAGAGTTTCGTGGAGAGAGTAATTCAGTCAAAACTTTGTTTTTGAGCGAAAATCAGCAAGAAAACGTTTTTTTATCAAAATAATACAATTCTAATAATTCAAACCTGGTTTTCTGAATAGTTCTAAGTATTTTGCATCCACTAGCAGCAAAAACTTCCGGGATAACAGTTTCTGTTCAAAATATTACACAAGTTTGAACGTGTGCCAAAAAAACTTCGCATTTTGACTGCGGAGAAAACAACTTTAACACTGCTCAACGTTCTGGAAACATGTTTCGTATTAATTCAAGTATTGTTGAAAGATTTAAGCTTTCTTACTTGTTTGAAATACAGCTATTTAGTGCTCAAAAACAGATGTCTTTTCGGCTGCTTATTTTCGATTTCTTGCAAAGATGGTCAAGTTAAATGTTATCGTTTCAGTTCCAGTTTCAATTCCAGTTCCAGTTTAACGTACACGACATCGGTGACCTCCAATTTTTATTTAATAAAATGATATTTTTGGTAGTTTACTTCATTATTTTGACAATTTTAAAAAAAATATGTTGAGCTAAATGTGCAAAAAAATTTTTTTGGCTCAACAGAATTTTTTAAAAATTGTCAAAATAATTGAGAATATGGAAGCCTTGGTATGTGGTTGGACTCACATTTGTCAATGGATATTCACATTGGAAAGGTGTGTATATAGTAGTCAGGCGATTCGCAACCTCTATAATATCCGACAAATAAGGAAGTTCCATTCAGAATAGAAAAACAAAGATTTTGGTTCATGCTCTTATTACTTCACACCTAGACTATTGTAACTCATTCCTTACTATAGCTAACAAAGAGTAGAGCATTGTGAAATAGGACCCTATTTGCCGTGTGAATTAAATTAATTTACACCTGCTTCGCTCTGACAGCGCGCACGAAATTATTTTAAATTCTGATTAATTAAAGTCTCACTTGAACACATATATAAATTAGAAAACACATTTCAATATTGATCATTGAAAGAGCATCAGCCTCGTGCCCAGAAGGAGGACGATGGGAGAGTAGAGAAAGCCCTGGTCTGGCCCGGTCACGTGATTTGGATATATTTGGCAAGGAGTAATGAAAATGTTCTAGAGTGTGCATTATATAATTTCCATACCCAGCGCAAGCAGAAAGATGTTGTCTGCCGCGGCTGGGTCTTGAACCAGCTACCTTCGAATTACTAGATCGACGCTCTACCAACTGAGCTACACGGTCAGACGGATTTAAGACTGGTTGCATAATGGTTTCATAATGTTTTCGTAATGGTTTCATAATGGTTTCATATTGGTTTCATAATTTCCAGTCATAAATCCGTCTGACCGTGTAGCTCAGTTGGTAGAGCGTCGATCTAGTAATTCGAAGGTCGTGGGTTCAAGACCCAGCCGGCAGACAACATCTTAACTACCAACGGTACCGTTTCGGCGTCATGGGCCTCATCAGTGTAGTGCTGCAGGACTGCAAATTACTGTCGGACATCGGACAATGTCCGACTAAATTTGGCAAATGTCCGAGCAAAAGTAATTTTGATCGGACATTGGTCCGATCACAAAAAAAATTCTACATTATACATTTTTTTGCTGTAACAATTAAAATCCGATTGCAAATTCACTCAATTTGCTGGTTTTTGGTGCTCGATGTTGGTTTTTGTCCGACCAAATTCAAGTCGTTACGTCCGACCAAAATTAAAAGTGATCGGACAAATGTCCTGTCAAGTCAAATATTTATTTGCAGCCCTGGTGCTAATTAGCAGCATGAAAGTAACTGCTATTTACAGTTACCTTTGATGCCTCACGATTGTGGGACATCAAAACCATGCCAGAGCGCTCAAACTGCAAGCAGTGAGCGTGCGCAATGCGTAAGCGGCATGGCTCATCCTGTAGAGCGCTCAATATGACCTAAAGGCCATAGAAATATATATATATATAGAGAGAAGAAGAGAAAGTAAGAAATATATATATATATATATATATATATATATATATATATATATATATATATATATATATATATATATATATATATATGTTGAGTTGTGTAATTGTACACTCCGTAATATGTTAAGGTGAAAATGTTCTCGAGTGTGTATTATATAATTTCCATACCCAGCGTAAGCAGAAAGATAAAGTATGCCTCGGCTGGGTCTTGAACCCGCGACCTTCGAATTACTAGATCGACGCTCTACCAACTGAGCTACACGGTCAGACGGATTTAAGACTGGAAATTATGAAATATATACTGAATGTCATAAACATGCTCGTTTATATTAATTCAGCATCGAACAATACAAGTTCTGCAAGTGTTATGTTGAGTTGTGTAATTGTACACTCCGTAATATGTTAAGGTAAAATGTTCTCGAGTGTGTATTATTGCTGCGGAGCGAGCTAGCCTGAAGCGAGCGAGCGTAGCAGCAACTAATATGTGCAGAGAGGGGGTTTTGAACTAAATTTTATTTAGCGCATGGAATTGTGGTGTGCAGAACACAAATTTTAAACTCGCTGGAGTCTTTGAATTTTTATCGAATTTCTAAAGCTTTTTCAAGTCTAATGTTACATTTACATTTGTTTTGGACTTTGGCCACTGTCATTTCTATATTTTATAAAGTTTTGGTTTCTTAGTGTGATAAATCTGTGTATATAGTCTATATAATGTGGTAAATGCGCCTAGCAATGACAGACTTGATATAAAATATGATCTTAATTTACCTGTATGTCAATGAGACGCACATATTTAATATCTGTCACCTCTGATTGCCCTTTAACCCCTGGTCTTTGCTACTACAATATATATTGCTTCTTCTCAGTTCCATTCACAGCTCACTAGTCGCTGCGAGTAATCACTGTGCTTGGTACAATTTGTGCTGTTTACTGTAGTTCTAATTTAATTGCTTTTAATGCCCGCAGCAACCCTACCTTGCATGTACCCTAGTATAATTTCCATACCCAGCGTATATAGCAGAAAGATAAAGTCTGCCGCGACTGGGTTTTGAACCCGCGACCTTCGAATTACTAGATCGACGCTCTAGCAACTGAGCTACACGGTCAGACAGATTTAAGACTGGAAATTATGAAATATATACTGAATGTCATAAACATACTCGTTTATATTACTGTCGTTCCAATTAAAGTGTTGCTCAAATATTGATTCAATACATTACCTCGGGCTGACCAATTCATTTCATCAAGTTCCTCGAGATATTCATACACTTCCTAGTATAATTGTAAACTTCCTGTTGAATAGTTTGAATGCACCAAACACCTTTGTTGTTTGTGCAACTAACAAGGGTGGGTAGTAGCGAAGTAGTTGTAGTTCGCTACTGTAGCGAACTACAATTTTCAAGTAGCCAGTAGTTTTTGACTACTTTTTTAAAACAGTAGTTGTAGTTATAGCGAACTACATTTTGCCTAAAAGTAGCCAAGTAGTTGACTACTTTTCAAACGGCGAATCGTTATTCGTTACTTTTTAAAATTGTTAGCAACCGTTCATAGAATAGAATGATACTAGAAGTTACTACCGCAAGGAAAATGCTGCCTCAACCCGTCTTCCATCACACAAGCACGTAAGGCACGGATATAAAATCATGCTTTCACCAATGGGAACACAAGTACACATGCAGGAATTTGCCCCCAATAGCAGGATTCCTCTTTTGCCTAATGTCAAGATTGCGATGCCTCCTCTATGATTATATTAAATCCTATTGACTTCCCCAAATTCCTTACTCTTCAAGAAATTACTTCCTTGGAAATTCCTTCGTTCTAAAAAAGGAAGGACTTTGTGAAAGTCTACAGGTCATGCTATGCACATTTTTAATGATTTGCATTATTCAGATAGATGCAGGTTTATTGGCAATTTTAGCATGACCAGTTCTCATGGCTGGCTTGCCACTGAATACTGTACAATAACATGTATAACAAACAATAATAATACTTGAATGAATCATTGGATATGTAGAATTTAATTAAAATTTCATACATAAAAATACTACCAGTAAGGGCCTGTTCATATGGGCAAAAGTTATCCGTGTTAGCGAGAACACTTTTCAACAAGTTTACAAGCGAGATCTCACCTTGGTATGAAAATATTATGAAAAGTTACATTGCGTTCATATGAGACAACAACTTTTTCCGTGTACCGAGATCTCGGTGACCGGGATAATGTTTTTCCCATATGAACACAACTTTCCCGCTTAGCGGGATGACTTTCTGTTGTGTCAGCAACTTTTCAGTTCAATTCATGTTCGGCGCTATGTCATAGCTGGATTTATTTAGAAATTTATTGGAATTATTTAGCAATATTTCACCGTTTCCCGTTGGCGGGAATATTTTATGATTCCTGTGTAATGTATTTATAGGCATGACCCGCGCTAGCTTTGTTCATGTGAACAGAAGATATCAATACCCCGGGTCAATGACTTGTCGCGGGGCAGTTGTTTATCCCGGGATCATGTGAACAGGGCCTTAAACCGATATAACTTTTGCCCATATGAACAAGCCCTTTGAAGTCAGTTTTGTTCCAACTACTGTATCATTTTAATGGCACCTTCAAGGCTACCCCTACTGTAGAACAACTGAACAATGAATCTGCCAATCGGGAGACAAAATCTATTTTGTTGACATTTTTGTTTAATACATCAGCTTCAGATGACCATTATTTGTAATGACTATATATATAATAAGAAAGAAATTGTGAGCATTATTGTATACAATTGCATGTGTTTTCCAATGTGGGCATCATACATTCATACTGCTCGATTTAATAGTAGTCATCGCCCAGGAAAATAAAACAACTGCAAATGGCCACTATTGAAATTGTCCCAGGTCATGCAATGACTATTAATTAAGACCAGTATTTCTCGCAGGCATCAAGCCTTGAGACTTCATTATGCATAAGTTATTTGATATACAGTAAAACCCCACCAGTAGGTTAAGAACCACTATAGTCTGAAATTTTGGCAATTAAGCACACAAAATACAAGTTTTTAAAAACTTTTTAAGTTTGGATATATGTCACAACAACCATATTAGTGTCATAGCAATAGTTTTATGCAACAACAGTTCCTATTTAATATGTAGAATATAAAAAAGTATTGTGTGAAGCAAGTCAAAATTGACTGAACTTTTATGCAGGGCTTTACTGTATATCATAATCATTTTACTGTAATATATATTAACTATTTTTATTGGCAATTTTCTTATTGACACACAACCTATATATTTGTAACTTTTGATATACAATACCTTGATGACTTGATCTTTTGACAACACGAAACAACTTTATTATTGCCAACGATTGCCCAGCTAGCGAGATCACACTTCGCTAGTATAAAATATAAAAATATAGCGAGTTCACACTTCGCTAGTATAAATATTATAGCGAGATCACACTTCGCAGTAGCAAGTTTGGTATTAATACAGGTACAGCGAGCTCACACTTCACTGCTTTTGAAACATATAAAATGAATGGTCCCCTTTGATTTGATTTGACCAAAATATCCCCGCGAACACACACCAAAATATACACCTAGAAGGGATAGAAATGTTGTAAATGTAAGTACAGTCGATGTATATATTAACTGCTTCATATTTAATACTGTAGACAGAAATGTTGTATATGTAAATACAGTCGATGTATATTACTGTAAAACCTATAGCAATTCAAGATAAATATAAACATACAACATTTCAGGATAACTTACTTTGAAACGACAACCCAAAACGGAAAGAGTATTCGATATTTTTTGAAAAAATGTTGTTGTATTAAACTTGCCAACCACACAACGAGAC
>CACRXK020004637.1:0-30872 GCA_902702795.2 Paramuricea clavata | reverse complement strand
TTCGCCCTCAGAATATTTCATCCCTTAAGTATAAACATGGAAACTTACTTATGTCGTTATGACTTCTCTTGCTCTTGTAGTGTCAAAAAGGAACCACAATAGCAATCCTTTTTAATTAAATTAAATACACATTGTTTTGTTTTCAAACTTTGAGTTTATCCGCCGGATAGTGGATTTAAACTGCCTCTGGACCTCGGATAAATTTATCCAACGGATAGTGCATTTTTATCCGTTGGATAGCGCTATCCAAGCTTCGTACAACGCGATTTTCACTCCGGATAAAATGTATCCGCTGATAGGGACTTATCCACAGGATAACGATTTATCCACCTTTGACTTTGTACAACCGGCCCCATGAGATTCGGATATTGATTATTGAAGATGTTCGGTTATAGTTAAAACGCGGACAGGATGGCATTATATTGCATGACCAGACATACAGCACTGATCAAATGCCGATTGCCGTCGAATATATTTCGCTGAAATTTGAACTTTTCACGGATGTTTATCTTCAAGACAACAGAACTCAGAAGACAGACAATTTTATATAATACTGTGGCTTAGAAAACGAAATATTTACAATGGCCGAGAAGGGCCATGACTGTAAACACTAACCGTTTTTTACCATTACACTCGTTGTTTTTTTCCTTCAAAATTACACTCGCTGTTTTTTTCTTCAGAATTACATGCGAAGTTTTCCCAATGCAATAATTTATGGTTTAGTTAATTTAAAGCTTCCTCGTGCAGCTGGTAACACACTCGACCAATGAAAGATAGTCCTTACTGCATGCATGGACCTTTACGGAGAAGAGTTTAGAACTGACAATATACATGCAGGCTAACGTTTTCTATAGCTTCTGTACTTACGTTGTAAAAGGCTTATTAAGTATTTTTTTATAATAAACAGCTGGAGTATTTTGCTTTTAATTTCTTTGTTCAGAGAAAGGGCGGGAAAACCTTTCAATTCCTACAGACAGAATGTCTGTACTCCCTCACAAGCTTGCAATAATAGTTAGTTAAGCCTGGTTCACACGATGAAATAAGCATAAGCACAAGCAGCGGAACCTTTGATGTGCATAAACGTAGAGCATAAGAAGAACGCAACATTTGTTCTTCTTATGTTTATGCTTATGCACATCAAAGGTTCCGCTTGCTTATGCTTATGCTTATTTCATCGTGTGCACCAGGCTTTATAGCTACGTGCAGTATTGAAATTCTTCAGAGAGATATTGTGTTCTATTTGGGTCTGCAACTTGCGAGGCGCCCAACAAGATTCCAGAATATATATCATGCAGTTATAAATGTTTCTCAACGAATATCTTCCATCTTTGTCCTCTTGTCGACTGTTGCGAAGTTTCTGGCCGATAAACGTTTTAATTACTGTATAAGAAAAATGACGGTTATACGATTTTCACGAATTAACGGTGGCGCGATTAACGGTGAAGGAGACAAAAAAGGTTTGCGGAGCGACCAACCCCCTATAATAGACCCCCTATATGGTATTGAGCACTGTTTGTGTTTCGTAAACCAAAACTTAAGATTTGCCCTTTTCGGGGCTCATCAGCACAGTGCACCGATGATGAGCTTCCACATCCGATAAATATATATACTATATAGAAGACAAGTTGGTGGATTAAACATAAACGAAAGACATAATGTGTAGTATATAAATTTCTGTAGTGTCCCACATCCACTACCTTGTCTTCTATATATAATATATATATTTATCGGATGTGGAAGCTCATCATCGGTGCACTGTGCAGATGAGCCCCAAAAAGGGCGATATATATATATATATATATATATATATATATATATATATATATATATATATATATATATATATATATATATATATATATATATATATAACATATATATATATATATATATATATATATATATATATATATATATATATATATATATATATATATATATATATATATATATATATATATATATGTAATGCGAAACATCAAGAATTTTTGTTGGCGTGAAATCAGTCGAGTCCTTCGAGTGGTACGTGAAAACTAGTGAATAACAACATGTAGGCCGTATTCTGTGGCCGCTTATCGTTCAGTTCCGTTGCCCCCATTCGGGGAATACTTTTAGTTTACATGAATCTATAGATTTTGATACGCTGAGTACGAATTCAGTTGTTGTAACTCGCACAAACCTGCAGTTTTTTTGTATTTTACGATCAAACATCAACATTTTTTATTAAAATTTCCGCCATTTTGTTCAGGAAACTTCATGTTATTTACAGTTATTGTACTAGTCCAAGTCTCTTAGCAGGGGGGTTGCACGCGGTATTACGCAGTTTGTTATCATTCTTCTGAGAAAAATATACAGAAATGAAATAAAAATATAGATATTTTTCACAATATAAATGCAAAAGGTACTGGTACATGTTTGTAAATAATTAGGAATTAGTCTATTATTCTTTATTGCATCAACTTTTGTTTTTTTTGGCTAATCATGATGTGAAATTGCAAAGACTGTCACTATATCCACAAAGACTCTCACAGCTAGTCTCACTTGTCATTGGTAAAGTTGTTTATTTTATTTATTACTGAAATTATGTACATAATTTTGGCCTTGCAATGTGAATAGCCAGAATAGGCAATTTTTCTTTGAAATTTTTGTCAACAATGAATAAGGAGCACAATATATTGTTCAATAAATGTTAGACCTATTTGTAGACCATTGCTCATCAAATTATTAGTAGCAGTTGATCTCAATAAAATTAACTCGTCTATTTAATAAATCTGCACATAATTAGTTCCATTTTCTTGTATTATAATATTTTTCCTATATTATTATGGGACATTGAGCTTTATAAATAAAAACTTTTGGAAGATGGCTTTCACTCTCTGACAGACAGGCTACTTTTTGTCTGTTTATATGGAGTTAACCCAACCTAGATTTGCTATATTTCTTTAATTACTTTATTGTTATTTAAGTATTCACATTAGCAAATGGTGGCTGCACAGGACATTTGCCCCAATTATTACAGCTACAATATAACAACCGGCCTAGCTTGGTTTTTCAATTTATGTGAGACTGTTGAGGCAAGCATGGGCGTGCTGGAACAATTAAAGCAGCTGAGCAAAAAACTATATTCACACAAGCAAATCTCAAAGTCATGCCACCTAGAAACATTAATTGATCGAGCCATTTGAGGTTTAAATGTGTAAAAAAATATTAAATACAACATATTGTCATGATCCATCATCACCTTAAGCTCTAATCCTATTTGAGCTGCCATTAATTACCAACTGAACTACTGGAGATTCAGGGATATTTTATATTTGACCAGGCAGACAATAGAAATTTAAAGTAATCTGGCATCACTACCTACCAATATGCCTTAGTTATATAAACCTTCTTTCCTCTTGGGCTGGCCTGCCTGGCCAAAACTCTTTTCCAAGCCTTAGATCTTGGATAACAGCTAGGCATTAAATAATTAATACATAATTCACATCAATCTATTGATATAAATAACATTTCTTTATTTTCTTAGGGGGTGTTTATATATGGAGGGCAGCCAACTCAGATACCCGAGCTAGCTTGCTTTGCCGAGATCTAACATTGCTATGTAATTTATACTAACATTTATCTTGTGTTTAAATGGGAACCGAGCTGGCCTGCCTAGGTGAGATGTTGGAAAATAAAAATATATTTACTTATATTATACTATTTATAGCGGTAAGACCAGTGATTTGTTTTGGCAAGACAGCCCACCTCAAGGGTCTAATGTAAACATGGGATAAAATCAGCTCAGCAAAGAGAGCTAGCTCGGGTGCATGGGCTGGCTCACCTCCATATAAACACCCCATTAGAAGATTTCAAAGTTAAAATTTATTTTGAAATCTCTTCTGAGGGATAAAACCTTCAAAACTTTATTGTTGACAAAAATTCCAGGTAGACAGTATTCAGGAAAATTGCCTTTTCAAATTGTAAGGCCAAAATTATGTACATAATTTCAGTAATAAATAAAATAAACAACTTTACCAATGAAAAGTGAGAGTCTTTATGGATATAGTGACAGTCTTTGCAATTTTACATCATGATGAGCCAAAAAAAACAAAAGTTGATGCAATAAAGAATAATAGATTAATTCCTAATTATTTACAAACATGTACCAGTACCTTTTGCACTTATATTGTGAAAAAATATCTATATTTTTATTTCATTTCTGTATATTTTTCTCAGAAGAATGATAACAAACTGCGTAATACCGCGTGCAACCCCCCTGCTAAGAGACTTGGACTAGTACAATAACTGTAAATAACATGAAGTTTCCTGAACAAAATGGCGGAAATTTTAATAAAAAATGTTGATGTTTGATCGTAAAATGCAAAAAAACTGCAGGTCTGTGCGAGTTACAACAACTGAATTCGTACTCAGCGTATCAAAATCTATAGATTTATGTAAACTAAAAGTATTCCCCGAATGGGGGCAACGAAACTTGTTTTCTAAGCGACTTTTGGGGTCACAGAATACGGCCTAATGCCTCCAAAGCGGCGATTCAGGCCGCCGAAATCTGAACAAGAAGAGAAACAGATATTGGAAGAGTGCATCCCGCCTAAGTCTACACGAAGTTCTACAAAGTGGGCTTTCAAAGTCTTTTCCGAATGGCAAGTTGCACGAGTGAACAAAAATCCCCGTATAGAGGAGCGGTCGTTTAAAATTGACATCGACAAAGTGCAGACATTAGATACGAATATCGCCAATATGAGTGTGGAAACCTTAAACTTTTGGCTGACCAAATTTGTCCAGGAAGTGCCCATGCAAGGCCAACGGAGAGAGCTATCCGGGGAGAGTTTGTATATGATTGCTGCTGGTCTTCAACGGCATTTAGGCGAAAGTGGAAACGCCATTCGACTGCTGAATCAAGACGAAGAAGGTTATAGTTAAAAGCGACTATTTAATAATGTCTTGCATTTTAATTGTGACTTAATATCATATATGACTGTGATGTGGACTGATTCGAATCGGGATGCTTGGCTTTGTAAATCTAATTTTTCTTTGATTTTCAAGGTTAGAAATATTCAGGCGTGCCGTTGGATGCAGAGATGCGGAAGGCAACTCTAGACGGCGTAGCCATCAAGTCAAAATGGGGGATAGAGGTGGGATGACAGAAGAAGATGAGGTTGCTTTGTGAGAAAAGGGGCTCCTGGGCTCTCACTCAGCTAAGTCATTATTTAGGACAATTTATTTCTATAATGGCAAATTGTTTGGCTTGCGTTCAAAAGAACGTCGGAATTTAAGATATTCAAATTTCAGGGTAGACTCGCAATCAGTTACTTATGATGAAAGTGTGTCTAAAACCTATCACGGTGGGTTGAAAGATTTAAAGTACAAGCCGAGAGTATAGTGAAACATGTTTGTTGTGCTGGAAAAGAAATCAACCATGAACCGTGTATAGTAAATTGCTATGCAATTTATATGGAAAAAATCAAAGAGCTAGCTGCCCATGTAGAGGCATTTTATTTTAAGCCAAATGTAAACAGCGAAGTGTTTAATTTTTGTCAAATGCCTGTAGGTATTAATACACTAAACAAAGTCTTACCAGACTTGTGTAGCGAAGCTGGTTTGGAGCGTAAGATATATATATATATATATATATATATATATATATATATATATATATATATATATATATATATATATATATATATATATATATATATATATATATATATATATATATATATATATATATATATATATATATATATATATATATATATATAACAGGTTGTGGTGTGTAGACCTCATCAACGTGTACTATTGAAAGCGCTCAATAGGTATATACTAGAGCTATGTAGAGTTAAGGGAGACTTCTTAGTTTAAAAACATTTAATTGCTACTCTGAGTTTCATGCTTCTGCATGAAGCACAAGAACACTTGCTTTTTGAATACAAAACGTATCCCCATAATAACTACAAAATATAAGATTACAAAGAATGCATTTACATTTTTTATATATTATATGAATGATAATATGCATGTTTACGTAATATTTACGTATTTTCATGATAGATTTATCATGTATATTTATAATGTATAAGTATAAATTATTTCAGTATCAAATAAGCGGAAAGAACAATTGATACCATATAAATTGCAGTTAAAAAAGTATTTCGAGTTCCTGACATTTTTTGGTTGGAGCATGACAATAAGTAGTACGTGAAATTCATTTCCAATTTCATTCGATTGACGCACAAAAGCTAGCGATCTTCGTATGGTGTTTTATTATATCTGCCAGATTCAACCGGTAGTTTGTGCGCAGATATTCTCATTTTTGTTATTGCTAGTGCCAATGTTTAACATTGCATATTTCATGGAGGTATTCTTCAAATACAAAATTATTCTTAACTTGTGTGAGAGTTCTTAATTTACCACTGTAACGACTTTGTTCAATCTGATCTTTCCAGAAATGAGTATAAAGTAAGTAAATAATCTATTTTTTAAATATGTACCTATATACATTATGTAAACTTTCAAGCGGGAGAGAAATACCGTTCAGTGATCCCAAATTACATAGTTTTAATATATAGTTTGTAAAGTTTACTGCCTGAGTATTCGATCGAATATCATTAAAACTCCCCGCCTCTCCTACAAGAGGAATACTATTCATATATAATTCGGAGCTTCAATTCGTATAGCCAATACTTTGTCACTATAGAGTAGAGATCTATATATATATACTATTTATAACTACCTAGTTCACCGTATACTGCTAGATTTGCACTTTTTGAGCTGCAATGATTCCATTTTATTTACCACACTGAAAAATTTCAGTTTTGAAAAAGTTTAAACGAAGAGATAAACATGCATGTACCCCAGATTTCACAACCATATAATTAAACTGGAACCACTACCAAATAAAATAGTTTTAGCCTGCGAACAGGCTCTCAAGCTGAATTGAGAGCCTGCATCGATGACTAATGAATTTGAATATCTGCCCCGTAACGTTCGTTTTTCCAAATATGGAATGTCTATCCTTATATGGTGTTGTTTACAACTTTCGTGCAACTAAATTTAGACCGTGCAAACTAAATTTAGACTGTACAGTTTATACTGTTTTTCGAAATATAAGATATTCAAGCAAAAGTTCAAATGTTTTAAATACTGTTTTCTCAAAACAGAACATTTCGTGCTTTGAGATAAGACGGCCAAGACCAATTTGATCAGTTAATGTGTTTTTTTTATGCATAGTGCTTCAGCAGTTGACATATATAGAGCTCAGCGGAAACATATAAATTATAGCCTCTGACCAATGAGAATTTCGCGTCACGATTTGAGACGCAGATATTCAAATTCATTAGTCATCGATGCAGGCTCTCAATTCAGCTTGAGAGCCTGTTCGCAGGCTAAATAGTTTCAGTTATGTTTTAATCGGTATATTCTCTGCATTTGAAAGTTTGTCCATTCAGGCAATTGTATAAGCTCGTAATGCCCTGTTGTATAAATACATCAGGTTTTGCCATGTCAGAGCAGAACAGCTATTGTGCCAATGGTACGACTATAAGATTGCATTAGCTTCGATCGGTCGACTGAAAAGCCACTGGATCTTTCAATGTGACCTATACCTTGCATGGACCTAATATAGAATATCGATGTCTCAAGAAATGTTTACTCTACCAACTGTTAATATATATTGCAAGCCGCATAGTAGTCCAAGCATGTGAACACCTGAGCAGACGTCTTGCTTACGCCCTGCACATATACTGGTATCTCGCTAGCCCTAGCGAGTTTACAAAAACATAAAGCCTTAACGATGATCAAAACGACACCATGTGTATAACATACTAGCCTTATAGCGCCATGAGGCTTCCTACAACGAGCGTATAGTAATGAAGGTAATTATGTTAACGCTTGGAGCGTCAGTTTTACATAATCTTAAAAAGCTTTGGCATTATTTACCTTAACATATCTAGTATGGCGTACACAGGACTTGATCCTTCCTTCGGCATCCTGTCTTCTTCCTGAATTTCATGAGCTCGTGGTTTTATTATAACTCTTGCTAAAACAACAGCCAGGCTGGTTGCGATTAAAGAGGTAACCAAAAAATAGAGCGCTGCACGTTTTCCAATTTTTTTTGCAGTAATTTTATCGATTATTGTTAGAGAAGTTATAACACTCGATGCAATCAAAGGTAACACTACAAGCATCAACATTCGCACAAATAATTCTCCTGGAAAACCAATAAACATCGCCAGTTCTCTTGGGGTAAATTCAGTTGAATGTTGTACTTTGTCGTTGAGAAAAAGTCCAAGTACAATACCTAAAATCACTCCAAGGAGTAACAGAAGAAACATAAGGTTTTCCCTGACCACTTTGAAGAAAGACTTCGACATATTATAGGGTTTTTTGTACGCAAGATCCTTTCTGCTTGCACTATTCAAAGCACTCGAGTCACGTAATGTGCGACTGTATATACACCGGTATGCAATATGCCTATATATATATATATATATATATATATATATATATATATATATATATATATATATATATATATATATATATATATATATATATATATATATATATATATATATATATATACTAACTCGATTGTTCGAGAGTCACAACGCGTAACTTGTCATTGCACATGCATATCTATTATCATCCGAAGTCATAATTAAGTGGAAACAGTTCATCACGTTTACCTTACAGCCATTATATATCACAATATACATGCATAATTCGATATCCGGTACGTGATCTCTGCAAGCTCATGCATGCAGTAAAGCTTTTCTAAGGAGATCCGTTTTCTAGTTTAATTATACTGTTAATTTTTCAATATTATTCTTAATTGCATGGTGGCTTATTTTATATATATAGACTCTATATATTATAATACAATCCTCTATCAATACAAATAAAATTTAATCTTAACAAACTTTAATTGCTTTTATTTACCTCATATCTATAGTATGGTGTACATAGTAGGCTTGATCCTGCCTTCGTATCAAATTTTTGCTGCAGTGCTTTTTTATCAATTATATATATATATATATATATATATATATATATATATATATATATATATATATATATTGTTAGCTTATAGTAAAGCCTGGTTTCCATATGGTTCTAACGGTCGTGGCAGATTGAGTCGCGATCTTTCTCATCAGCCGAAATACAACATTTTAAAACTGAAAACGCGGAGTGCATGATTATAACTAGAGAATACTTATCATTTATATGTGATTTACAGGTATAAACTATAATAAACTGGCCGTTGAGATAGACCGTGACTCTATAAATTATTTTTACGACCATATGGAAACCAGGCTAAAGAGAAGTTTCCATTATGTGGAATTTTGCGACCGGAGCGGAATTTTTCTTAGATCCAGTCTACCGGCTTCGTACTCGATACAATCAAAGGTAACACTGCATGTGTCTGTGTCTGAGTGTTTCCGGTACCTCTGGCGTTACGTTATTATTATTTAAAAATCTTTATACACGGTAACTTTACACTGCAATATATATATATATATATATATATATATATATATATATATATATATATATATATATATATATATATATATATATATATATATATATATATATATATATATATATATATATATATATATATATATATATATATATATATATATATATATATATATATATATATATATATATATAGTATTCACAACAATAAATTCAGACAAGCTTCAAGTCGGCTACGAAGCAGACATATAACATCATTAGTCGAACCAGATCGATGGCGCATAAAACTTCTCGCCGAGTACCACATGAGTTCTCGGTATAGCGCATGCAGTTGGCGGTTAGCGCGCTTATCTAGAAACGCGGTCGCTTATCTATATATAGGTCGCGGGTTCGATCCCCGCTCGGGGACTCAGAAGTATTTTCTGTGATAAAGCTTGACAACAAATTTTACTCATCATATACCAAGCGTACAAACCTGCATGCTAGCCTATTAGCCTAACTATAAAGTTTACATTAACATCACGTCTAGTATTAGGACCCGTTTACATGAGACCGGAACGAAGTGAAACCGGTGTCCCAGGAAATTTGCCCCCCCCCCAATTTGGCCCCCCCGGGCCAAATTTCCAAATTTCCCCTCGAAAACATAGTTTACTTTATCGCTATAAGCTCGGAAATCGTGAAGCTTCTTCTAAAACCAAGATCCTAAAAGTGTTTGTCTGTATTTATAGTTAGTTTGCATAATTTATTTGTGTCTTCATTGCGGCAAAGAGCTATAAAAGTTTGAAGGAAAGCGTATAATAATAATAATAATGTGCTAGTGCAGTCATGCACATCACACTGCATGGGTATCTGTAGAGGACAACGTTAATGCATGATAGCTTAGCTTTAAGCTAAGAACACGAAACGATTTTTAAAGATAGGAATTTCTAAGATATTACAAGTTATTTAGATCTATAAATTCAGTCACGTAGTATAAAATTAGTCAGAATGACAACCGCACTTTAGCAAACAATGACATCATGCGTTGGCGAATATGTTAATATGCACGCGTCTAATAAATAACAGAGAGCAATTAGCGGTAAAAGTAGACTTTTGAGTGGAAACGTTTGTTCGAAAAACAAAATCAAATGAGTGGTTACTTCGTAAAAAAAACCTTTTCCTATGCATTTTACTTACATGATATACACAGTATATATAATCGCTCATATATGGTTGGGATACATTACAGAGCAATCCGTAAAAACGAATTCAAAGTAGACTGCATGCTTCATGGCTCACAAAAACATTCCGCACACACAAAAGCACAAAGGTTTGCAATTGAATGACGTTCCGTTTCCATAGCTTAATGATACAGCCATTATTTATTAACGTTGCCTTCTACAAAGCTGGTCAAAACGAAACGTGAAAAGTACGCTAAACTTTAGCTCTTGGCCTAATTCTCGTCAATATTGCAATTCAATGGAGAATTTTGACACAAAAAAATTATGCAAACTGAATATAAATGTTGAGAAAAATGTCTAGAAATTTGTTTTAGTAGAAGCCTTACGATTTCCGAGCCTAAAGATAAAACAAACTATAATTTTTAGGGGGGCCAAATTTCCTGTGACACCGGGAACATTTCGTTTCGGTCATAGTATTATTTCAGTATAACTAGATGTTTACATGAGACCGGGACGAAAATAATTCAGACCGGTCTCAAGTCATTCCGCCTGCTGGAGCCGACTGACTTCAGGCCGGCATGAATCCAGACTGGGATGAATGTAAACACAAATACATTTCAATCCGATCCCGGCTCAAACCTTGACATTGGAACAACACATGCCAACAAAAGCCATCTAAAAAAGAAAATTGCCTGGCAAGGGAAATAAATTGAAAATTTTGTGATTTTCGTACTGGTCTCGTGTAAACATGTTAACAATTTCAATTTTCATTCCGGTTTGATTTCGTCCCGGTCTCATGTCAACGGGGCCTTACACAACAATAAATTCAGTGACATGTCACGAAGCAGACAAAACATTTTGCGGTTTTGAATAGATACATATGTTCATTGTTTATCAGTTTCAACGGCGGTCTACTCGTAATTGGCGGTTAGGCGCCATTTTGGCACTTGTATAATGCCTTATAGAATTAGAAAATAATAGACACATGCAGGGTGTCCCCCCAAAAAAACCCAATTGAAATAAACGTATTGTTAGAATTTGAATGCCCAACATGAGCTCCACCTTTGAATTTACTATAGGAGTAAATTCTTAAGCATGCACGTCCGAATTTATCATTATGATAAATTTGGACGTGATTTTCAGTCATCACGATTTCATTATGATAAATTCGGACGTGACTGGAAATCTTGAAAATCACGTCCGAGTTTATCATTATAATAAATTCGAACGTGATTTTCAAGATTTTCAAAAAAATTGTTCAAAAAAGTTTAAAAAAGTTTTAAAAGATTTTAAAAAGAAAAAAAAAGTTTAAATATAGTTTCAAAATAGTTTAAAAAGTTAAAAAGTTAGGGTTAGGGGTTAGGGGGGTTAGTGGTTAGGGGTTAGGGGTTAGTGGTTAGTTGTTAGGGCCAGTTAGAGGTTAGGGTTGCGGTTGTTGTTAGAGTTAGTGTTAGGTGGCGCGAATTTATTATTATGATAAATTCAAAATATGCCGCGAATTTATCATGATAATAAATTCGGACAGGTTTAAGAATTTACTCATATAGTAAATTCAAAGGTGGAGCTCATGCTGGAATGCCTCATCACTCTATATTCTATAAGTGCATAAAAGCTTGATATAAGTAAATTTTATGCATAAAGAAACTGTTTAATTTAATTAAAAGAATGTTTGTAGGAGAGATTTATGTAATAGGCCGCAGCTTTAATTATTTTTATGTTAGACAAAGCGAAGTAAAACTCATTGTTATCAGTGGTGACTTCAACCATTTTCTCCCGAACTGATGATCATTAATTTGTAATTTTATCATTTGTGCTAAGTTATTCTCTTTTAGAATTTAACTAGCTGCTTTAAACACAGCCGGCCCAATCTCTGAATCAGTGAATGGTCTATATTTTGAATATTTATACGGAATATTTATATATTATCATAATTATTAACGAAATAATTCAAAAATTACAATATACTGTATATGTAAAAAATATATCTAACTTGTCCCCGAGCCAACGGCGCGGAGCGCCGTTCCGGACGTAAGCCCGGGGCGAGGGTACTAATTCCACCCGCCTATTTACACCCGGGGAAACGAAAGCATCAGCGAAGTCTAAAGTTCATCAATGATCGCGGGCGTGGATTACCGTGCGTGGTTCGGTGGGTGGTCATCTCACTGATCTCAAAATATGGCTGTTTGCCAGGAGTGAAGAGGCAAAAAATATAAAAATACATGTCAGAAAGCTTCCGAAAATTCAGTTTCACATAACAAATTGTAAAACTTTTACCATTTTTAAACGTAAACAATTATAAGAATTGATTTAGTATGAGAAATCCTAAAGTATAGCCTATAGGGCAAGTTTGTTTCAATTGTTTATGTATGACTTTGTAATAATGTATTGATGTTCAAGTCTTTCCTATGCATTGTTTGCGAACGTTTCTTAGTTAAATTAACCTTTGTAGAAGCTCATGATAAAAATAGGTACGCGACCGCGTACACGTATCTGCGCATTAAAGGTCCAGACACGACGGAGGCGATTCGACAACGCGACGCGATTTTTCGATTTTCACTGACCGATAACTTTGATCCAAGTTTAAATTTTCCAAATATTTAGATGCGCTATAACATTTTAAGTTACTTGGTCTACATATGTTTCTAACTGATTTGCTCTCATTGGCTGTTTTTCAAACTAACTGAAAAATCGCGTCGCGTTGTCGAATCGCGTCCGGTGTGTCTGGACCTTAAGGCCTGATTCCACGACGGCGAAATTCGTCACGAGAATTCGAACTTGTGTCTGCGAAATACGGTGGTTGCACATGAGCGATTGTATTGAATTGTCCCACTTTGTCCCCTTTCGCAGTAAGTAGAAATGTTTCGTATTTCCCTCAAAAAAAATTATTAGTCACTAAGAGCGACTAAAGGCTGCACAAGCGTTCTGTCGTTATCGAAAAATGTATGGCTTATAAGTTGTCATTACTCATTAGTGAATGTGAAACTGTTTTTACAGTTTCAATATTAGTTTGTAAATCTCCGAATGGTAAAACTTGCCAATACTCGAATAATACGTTTCAAAAAAAGACAGAAAAGCTTTAGTTTTGCAGAGTTAAATTCTCAAACGTGTAAGGCAATAATAAGATGAAAGTATCACGAAATTATTTGAATAAACCACATCGCATATATGGGGGGCGAATGTCCTAAAAAGGGGCGATATTCCTAGGGTATTCGCCCCACCCCCTGGGAGGCGATATTCCTAGGATATTCGCCCCCCGGGGGAATATTCCTGGGAATATCGCCACGTTTTGAGGGGGGGCGAATTTCCTGGTGGGGCGACCTTTTTAAAAATTCTATCTTGCCCCCCCCCCCAAATTTGAGTTTGCCCCTCAAATGCCCCCCAAATTTGGAAGCCTGGCGCCGCCACTGCGCATTTCGCCGAGAAAAAACGCTCGTGGAATCAGGCCTTTACTGGATTGATGTTGCATTCTCGGAATCACATTTTTACAGCAATTGTGCGAAATTGTGCTAGTTGAAAT
Source organism: Paramuricea clavata (assembly GCA_902702795.2). Classification (NCBI taxonomy): domain Eukaryota; kingdom Metazoa; phylum Cnidaria; class Anthozoa; order Malacalcyonacea; family Plexauridae; genus Paramuricea; species Paramuricea clavata. The sequence continues at coordinate 16,712 of CACRXK020004637.1, read as the reverse complement.
TATATGCCTGCTTCAGATATAATATTTACATTTAACCAGTGACTTCTAAATTAAGAGGACGAGAACCATTTATATCCCGAATCACGGCAACTGATTACAATCATACAAAAATGTTTCTTTTTATCTGGAGCTAAATATCTGCTATTCATACAGTTCATTACTTTTAAGAACAATTTAAAGAAAATAATTAATTAAGGCTGTAAAATGTGTGGATTCAAAGACGTGGGATTAGACGTCTGTACATGGAGTCATGAGCTAATAATAGTTTCTGACATTTAAAACAACAGGGCTACGTTTATACTATACTTTGTTTTTATAGTTTAGCCAAGTTTCAGAGGCCTCCATTAAATAACAGTCAAGATATACACGCAAATATAATTTGCTTGTCTATATTTAAAATTTGTAATTGTTTCGTGAAGATTCAACCATAAAACAATTGCCGGAAATGCAAGCCCTGATTATAAAAACTCAGGGAAAACCCGTGCGGTATGAAATGCGTGGCGTAAACATGTCAATCAAATATCATTCTATAAATATGACGTTTTATATTTGCACAGTACATCGTGTACGTTTTTGTTGTAGAACTTGTGTTGTTCAAATCGAATATGAAGTAAAATCAGGAGCATACTGTCACAGGCTAATTTTGTATTTTAATACCCTCTGGAAATACCAAGGCTTTGGTACCCCTATCTATCACAAAATGTAACAAATCCAAAACAAAGTATGAGGACTAATATTTTTCCTATCATTTGACAGATTAAAAGTATTATTCAAGAAATATGTCCATTTTAATCATAACGTGATACAAAAAATACTAAATAACATGCAAAATTCAGTGCCAAAAAGGGATTTATTTGGCGGTAGTTAAATTAAATATGTACACATAATATGTTCTCAAACTGGCACAGTTTAATACCAATTGGCAATTAAAGCTCGCAATGCTATATATTTGCATGGTTTGATACGAAGATAAAATAGTAAATACTCATAATAATTACAATATGTCCATGACCTAATTACTCATTGCAATTTGCTACGCTCACTCGTTAGCAATATTCTCAGTTCAACACTCGAAATAAATTACATATTTCCGCACAACCATGTATAAATATTCTCTATACATTCCAGTTTACCTTTAATTTGTCAAGTGGTAGGCAAGATATTAGTCCTTTTGATTTGTTATTCTCTTGGCCCAACACGGGAGTGATAGGAACTTGAAAAAATGACAGTTGCATACTTGCGTGTAATTTGCTCGGAACAATTTGCAATCAACATTGCAAGATTGATTGCAATGTTGCGATACTCATGGGAACAGAACATCCGGTTTGACTGTAAGAGTTATATCAGTGCAAGACTGCTATAGAAGAAGATTTTATCAAAATAAAGTCAGGATGAAGTCTATTAATACCACGATTACTAATACTACTCTTGAAAGCTTTTCGAAAGACGCCATCTTGTTTTAAAGCTGTTCTAGCCTGCGAACAGGTCGTCAAAACAAGGCTGACGGACTTAACGAGTTAACAACTTAACTTACTCACTTAACTTTACTTTACTTTACTGACTGACGCGATAGCAATATATCTGCGCTACGCGCAGATACAAAAAGGAAAGCAAATTATTTTCATCAGCGTCCTGTACGAATTAAATTTATTTCATTTCAAAGTGCGAGTAATAAGTTGAAACTCGAGTTGAAGAGTTTATAAACATCGGCAAAAAGCAGTTGATTTCAATACACCGATTCAGCAAAAAAGCAATGCTGCATGGAAACGAGGCTTAATAGCCCTTGACGCTTGACCATATCCATGATGGCGGATGAACTAGCAGCCGCAGCTGGGGGAAAAATTGCAGCGAAGAAGAAAAAAATGGGACATAAATGTTGTGCAGCTGCCAATTGTAATTTTCGAAGTGACAATTGTCCTGATTTGTCTTTTCATGAGTTTCCAAAGGATGATTACTTAAAAAAGAAGTGGGAAGTCAAAATGCGAAGAGGAGACGCTACTTTCAAAAACATTGCGAATAAGTTTTGTTGTTCTGCGCATTTTTTGCCATCGGATTTCAAACAGAGTTTAACGGGGCATAGGCGAGTAAAGAGAGGAGCAATCCCTTCAGTGTTTAAATGGGCACCAGTAACTAGTGACCCCAGAGGAGAACGTTTAAAATTGCGAAACGAAATGATTGCCAAATCCAAATCTGAACAACAAACCGAGCATGGACCTGACGAGCAGCAACTTGCAGGTTCATCAATATCATCTTATTCATCTGGCAGAAATATGGTTGTTTTTGGCCCTCGAACACTCGAAGAATTTATCAATGAAAAGAAAGAAGAAGCAGAGCAGCTGAAAGCAGAACTTGCTAGAGCCAAGGAGAAAGAATATATTTTTACGTTTGGTCTGGAAAGATTCTCAGGTAGTAATGAGGACATAAACTTTTACACAGGATTTCCTGACTATCAAACGCTGATAGAATTCTGGAAATACATAGAACCTAATAGTTCTAGATTAACATACTACAGTTATCTTAAGAATTCCACTGATGTTAATTTTAACAATGCATTTCCATACCTTAATTTAACTGAAAAAAAGTTTCCTGGTAGTAGTGTAGGTGCCCAACGCAGTCTTCAGCCTATAGATGAGTTTTGGCTTTTCCTAACTCGACTCAGAGTGGGTCTGTTAGAGCGTGACTTGGCTTTCAGGTTTAATATCTCTGTGCCAACAGTATCAGACATAATTATAACTTGGAGTAACTACATGTATATAATGCTTGGGAGCTTGCCAGTATGGACTTCAAGGGAAGTAATTAAGTTACACCTACCTGAAGCCTTTAGAGGGCGATTTGAAAATGTAAGGTGCATCATAGACTGCACAGAGGTTAAGTGTGAAAAACCCCAAGATCTTCAGAAGCAAAGTGAATTTTATTCTGAGTACAAAGCACACAATACTTATAAGGGATTGGTAGGCATATCTCCTAATGTTTGGGTTACATTTGTAAGCAACCTGTATGGAGGTAGCATATCTGACAGAGAAATTGTGGAGAAAAGTCACTTTATTGATCTGTTAGAACACCCTGATGTAATTATGGCAGATCGTGGCTTTGAGATACAGGATATTTTAGCAACCAAACAAGTGAGACTGTTCATCCCACCAAAGAGGCAGTCCAAAATGGATCAGTTTTCAAAAGAGGATTGCTTTGAGACAATGAGAATTGCTAATGTTAGAATACACATAGAGCGTGCAATTAGGCGGGTAAAGGGATGGCACATTTTTGACCAAGTACTACCTTTAAGCATGAATGGTGTAGTTAATCAGATTTGGACTGTATGTTGTCTGCTAGTAAACTGGCAAAAACCTGCTCTTACATGCTAAATTAAACATGAACCAAATTCAAATTCATCTTATTAATTATTAAACAAAGCTATTAAATTGTTACATTTATTGTTATGTTAATAATATTATGTTATGTTAATTAATTAATAATACAGTATATATACAACAATGTTAATCTACTGTACTTACTGTAATTAAACAATGTAACCTTGAACACAACACTTGTTTCGTTTTATTGAGAAAAATCATATCGGTCAAGCCCATCCCTCAGTCTAGGATAGGCCAATTCTGGCAAAATGTATGAATCATAGAATAATTCAAGATTAGCAAACTTTTCAATCCACCATTTTGGATCATATGGAACCCTTTTGCAATAAAGTTCTCCATTACTTGCTCTGACCACAAAATCACACCATGTTCTGTTTACAACATATAACTGCTGTTGCATTTGGTAATAATACATATGCCTCTTATTAACCATCCCATCTTTTTTACATATTGATTTTTTTACTAAAGCTAATGATAAATCTTCACTGTCTTTAACAATGATATTCTTCACCTCTATTATTCCCAGGGGATTCTCAACACTGGGATCAGTAACAAGACCATCAGGAGAAGCACCTATAAACCCATGATGTTTTGATACAAAAAAACCACAATCTTCAACTTTAAGGTCACAGTGACCTTCTTGTTGCATTTTTTTTACATAATCAGTAACTGCTAGTTTTTCATTTTTAATTCCATCCCTCATAGCATTTGTTTGGACACTAGGGTTGTAGTTTAAAACCTCTTTTACAATTTTGGAAGGTGAAGTGCTAGACTTATGTGGACAAGCCACCCTGTGGCATTTTGAAGCTGTAACTCGGCCAAATCTGTAGGCAAACCACTTCGGATTATCAGGTTGCCCCCGGGTCTCTTTTTCTATTTTTTTTATTTCATTTTCTGACACAAAAAGTTTACACTTAATTTTCTTACACCGTTCACTTATTTCATCTAGGCTAAGTGGTTGTTGCTTTGGTGGAGATATTATATGATATTTTCCCTGTGAAATTTCCTGAATATTTTTTGCAGTATCAAAACTCTTACTTGTATCATGTGTTTTAGAGAATGTGTTGGAAGACACATTTGAGTTCATTAAAGCTTTAGGATGCAGTACAGATGTGCTTTTTCCTTGAGCAGACTGTTTACTCTCATTGGTCTTGTTACTGAAATCCTTAAGTTGCAAGTCAAGTACAGAACCTTTTGCAATTAAACCAACTATAGAATCTACAAGAATAATATCATTAGAATTAGGGGTCATTTTAGCAATTTTAGCAAAAGGAATACTTGGATTTGTTGCACTTAAATTATCTCTAAATTTCTCAACTGATTCTGGAGATAGCTTTCTATATTTGCTGGGGCGTGGATCAAATAAGGTAGGGAATACACCCCTCCTCTTTCTGCCAGGTGTATCTAAAATATGTCTTGGCTTGACAAGCTTAGAAGCCATCACAGCTTCATGCTCTACTTCTCTCCTACTAGGGATACCCCACTTCCTAGGTTTGGAAGTACATGCACGATCATCCTGTGTAGGCTTTTGCAATTTGCTATTTCTGGACATTTCATCTAACTTCCAGATTACAGCCATCACATGGCAACAACATCCACTTCGTCCAGCAGGACAAATTTTGTCACACTCTGCTGCTACGATTTTTGGACTTCCTCGTGGGTTTACAATCATTCGAACTTTGTACTTGACACATTTTCTATAAAATGCCCAACATAAAGCTCTAAGATAAACAACATCTCCTTCTCCAGCTTTGCTAACTTCCATATCGTGCACAAATGAAACCATTCGAAGTCCTTTCGAACTTGACATCTCAGCAATAGCGTCACCATCAACAGATTTTTTGGTTGACTTCCCGCACTTTTGAGTATGATCTAGGGTATCTGTTGGAACAAATACTGGTAGTATGGAGAAGTCTTTGTTGAAAGCACTGTCATCCGAAGGAAACTTCCCCAAACTGGCAGAAGCATCGTTTTCTACTTCCGCATTTGAACAATTTATGCCGTTTTCCCTGAGTTTGGCCAGCTTAGCCTTAGTGAATGCTTTGTTTGGATCAGGGTCAAATACCTTCTCCCTCACTTCAGGCATAGCATTGAGATTGCACACCCTAAAAAGCGAGTACTAGTCAAGCAAAATTATTGTGCGAACACAAACATTGCCCAATCATACTAATCATAGCGATCATCATCACGTGTGAACGCAGTACGCTTACCTTCCAAAAAGCTCCTTTTTATTCCCGCCCTGTTTCACCCTACGACACTTTAGCCAGAATTTCAGTTGATTAATATTTAACTTTCCGATATCTTTGTCATTAACAGAAGCACCAGGGATGTCTTCTGGTTTTAATTCGACTGTGAAATCGTCTAGTCGCACATCAGCACAAATATTTTCTGCCGCCATTTTGGATATTAAATTGTGCCAAGGGCTATTAAGCCTCGTTTCCGTGCACAATTAATTTTTTCCTGAATCGGTGTATTCACATTTAAAACGTTTTACGTAGAGTTTCGTTTTGAATTTTACATTAAAATAAAGCCCATAGAATTTATATGTTTTAGAAATTTATAGTTCTGTATTTAAAAGTGTTCAAAATTCATCTATTTTTCCCGGTTTGTACAAAAAATTAAAAAAACCATTATCGTGCATGTTGCCATGACTAACATGACGTGGCAACGCGAGCCTGCATTCAGTGTTGGTGTACTGTAATTACGAATACTTCATATTACACTTCCACAGTGTAGCTTTACACTATTTTACTAGGTGTACAGTAGAAAATATCCTATTTACATCTAATTCGGTGTAGATTTACATGAACGGTATAACATTACCTCTTTTCCCTGTTAATTTACACCTTGCGATACTGTAAATATACATTTATTCGGTGTAAAATATGCAACACTTGCGAAGTGTAAATTTACACTTTTCCTGGTGTATCATTACATCTATAGAACGCGTTAAAATACACTGAGCTGAGGTGAAGTAGAAACTAATGTATTAACTATTATTGCAGTGTAAATTTACCTTTAACAAGTGTAAAATTAATTTACCCAATTCTTGTGTATGGGATAACAACATGATAGTGTAAATATGCACCGGTGTGGCGTAAAAATTATGAATGCTTACTTAGCGTAAATCTATACTGAACCTGGTGTAAGTAAGCATTGATATTTTTTACACCATACCGGTGTATATTTACGTACACTATCATGGTGTTATCTCATACACAAGAACTGGCTAAATTTACAATGTTTGAGGGTAAATTTACAGCATAATAGGTGTTAATACTTATACTTCGGTTTCTACTTTACACCAGATCAGTGTATCTTAAAATGGTCTTAGTGTACGTAATTATGATTGCTTACTTAAATGCTTACTGGAATGCCTACTTAAATGATCAGTTCAATTCAACTGAATCAAAATATGTAAGATAGACTATAGTTTTAAGTGACCAGTCATAAAGTATAGGGGGGGGAGTGGGCTGGAGAAATCCAATTTTCAACTGTATATTTTTCCTTGGCCCACCCCTGGAATAAGGCTTAATTATCAATGGCCCACACTTAAAGACATGCACAAAAATTAATGACCCACCCTTTGCTAAAAGACAACAAAAGGCGGGAAACTCATGGATCGCTTTCTATTGGTAATATTTTTTACACGTTTCAAATTCAGTTTTATACATGATTTATTGCTTGGAAAACACCAAAACGTTACATACGACTCTTTTGAAAGTCATTGTTTTAACTCCAATGGATCACTTCACACTATTAAGCATCGTGATTGGTGCGGTTCGATCTGAGAAACCATAGAAGTGTTCCAGAGGTTCTTCCCGCTCGCCGCCTCCCAGCTTGAATCCTCGTGTATCCCTCATTATCCCCCTACGAGCGTGGAAGAACCTCTGGCACCCAGGGTAGTGTCCACACAGCTGCAAGCTATTTACAACAAAAGAGTGTAAAAAGATCTTCGGAGGTGTTATTTTGCACTCGTAGTGTAGATTTACACGAAATCGGTGTCCACACAGCTGTGAGCTATTTACACCAAAAGAATGTAAAAAGATCATCGGAGGTGTTATTTTACACTCGTAGTTTAGATTTACACCAAATCGGTGTCCACACAGCTGCAAGCTATTTACACCAAAAGTGTGTAAAAAGATCTTCGGAGGTGTAATTTTACACTCGTAGTGTAGATTTACACCAATTCGGTGTTCACACAGCTGCATCTATTCAACACTAAAAAGGTGTATTTTAACACCAAAATGAGTGTAAGTAAACATTAAATCGGTGTACACACAGCTGCAAGAATTTACACCGATTTCGGTGTTGTGGTAGTATGAACGTTCCTCTTTCGAAAGAACATGGTTTGTTCACCATTTGGACAATTCCTGTGACCATAGTTAATATAATGAGAGGGTTTGGAAGGCCCGGTCACGTGACAAAATAACTTATTGTTCCTTGTCACGTGGAAGCCAAGGTGCATTGACGAGGTGTTTACCTAGTAAAATCATATAAATTAAGCTAAGGGGGACACAAAATCATCGTATTTAGGCAATTTTTTCGTGATGCCAGGAGTGAATTGCTCCATATTTAGTTGCGCAGCAAGTAGAAAGCACGTTGGAGTAGGTATTTTTTAAATTCCTGCAGAAACAGATGAATTATCGAAGAAAACCCGCGAAGCTTAGATAAGTGTTATCACGAAGGACCGCTCTGTGGACGAAAGTTTGCGTCAACAAATCAATAGCGGAAATCTGTATATCTGTGAGAGGCATTTTAGGCGGAAAGAAGAATATGAGTGTTGTATTAAAGTATACATTGGAGACAAATTTGAAAAATTACAATATATGAATAATTTAGACATTGTCCTCGCTCTGTTTACAACGCCAAGTCACAGATTTTCACGTCTTGATAGAACGCCTGCATTTCAAGCCGCAACAAGTGCAACTTCAAACCGGGTTCAGGAAAACTCTACCCATGTCTTCAACTTCTAAAACTGTATTAAATTCATACGATTGATAATATACTACGAATTATCTTTACTACCATTTATTTGAAGGAGTTTGTTTTGGCCGTCGTCGTCGCGTTGCCGTCCTAAAATCGTAATGTCTGTATTATTATCTAAGATGCGACATTTTAATACATATCAGTGCGGTGTATAAAGTCTTTCGCATCACAAGCCAATCGTCGTCGCGTTGCCGTCCTAAAATCGTAAGGTCTCTATTATTATATAACAAATTTTAAAAATTCCCTGTATTTAGGTATTCGCCATATTGATCGCCACGCTGTTTAGCAAGAAATCGACATCTCAACTTGTCCCGGCCCGGAAGTGTCCTGTTTACTTGTTACACAGGATATTAATAAGTTAATGTGAAAATATGAAGATAAAAGTATCTTTTAAAAAATAAAACCTCTCAAACCTCGATTTGAAAGGCTTTTAAAAACGCTAATCCGTTCGGAACCTACAAATTCGAGGGGTAGTATTTAAGCTTGCGCAAGGCAAAGTTTGAAGACCCATATCTTCGCAATCACACAATTAATCAAAAATCGCCACGAGGAAGTTGAGGTGAATCCTTTTAAGAACAACATATATGAATTTCATGGCAAAAAACCAAAAAACCGCTTGCAGAAAAGCTCTGAAGTAACCCCATATGTTTGTTTACAAATTTCATGTGATGAAGCGTTTTACGCATTCTGATTGGCTTAGGGCAAAAATGTAAACAAAAGCGCTGATTGGTCGAGAACGAAATTCCCCCTTGTTCCTTGAAATAACTATTATATAAGCGTTCCATTCGCATGTTTACCAATCGCAAATTTGATGTCCATAATAGTTAGTATAACTATAAAGTTAGCATACACTCATGCACTTAATTATTTTGTCCTCTTTCAAAACCTCAAATGAAATTTTTTTTTATTAATTAATATAGTAAAGTTTTCATAATCATGTTCGTAGAAAACTTGCTCGTGTCTGTTTCTTCTACTATATACCTCTCGCTTTGGCCTTATAGACGCAGCAAACATATTCGGCAGACCGTCAGACAGTCTTTAGAGTAATAGAACCGACCCAAATTTTCTCGTTTCTCATCAACAATAATTAAGTGCGGCGTAACATGCATTCAAAGGTCTTCTTTGGACGTACTTAGTTTGCAAATTGCAAGACAAACATCGAATCATAGTTATTCGAATGAAGTCATCGCTATTGTTTTCATCATCAGACGCCACACGTGTCTTGCAATTCAAACATATATATTGTTTATGGACGTCAATAATGCATCCCTCAAGGTATGCAGCATTACAGGCTTAAATATAGCAGGAGGAATGCCTTGCATAGACTAGACTAACAATGCTAAACAAATAATGTTTTAAAAGTGCACATTATTTTGTTGACACATTATATATGCTCTCATAACAACAATTTTGAAACAGGAGTCAGGTGACAACTCTTTAATTGCCCATCTGATTGTAGTACCATGCATATACAGTAATGTGGGTATTTGTAAAGCCCCACCCTTGTTGATATTCTATTTTGTGGCTATCGACGACGATTGGAGATCGGAAATTCACCATTGCCGATCCGCGAAAAATGCATGTAAACCGGACCTTTGTTCAACCGTCTTGGGCAATAATGTTGACAAGTATTCTGGAACATGATTATTTACTATTTTAAAATATAAAATAAGTTTATAAACCAGACGTCTAGTTTTCATATCTTCCCAAGCCAGATCTTCCAATACTGTTGATCTAATAGTACCCCTCATAGCACCCATGACCACCATGGCTGACTGATATTGTACATGCTCATGAATTAAATCAGTGATTGTCAGAAAACCCATCCCATAAGACATCGGCATATTCTAACAATGGTCTATTAATAAGACATTTGTATAAATTTGACAAGATTTTCAGATTTAATTTAAACTTTAAACCTTTAAAAAAATAATTAAAGTAATAAGTTATAATGTTCACAGTTATAAAGTTGCATAGGGCTCTCGTTGATAACAGACCATGCCAGTTGTGGTCTGATGAGACCACCCTTCTAAATAAAATAAAATTTTATCTATTATGTGCAGGATAAGGAATAAAAGGATCACTAAATCTTAGCTATAATAAGTGATTCATTGTGACCGTGGGGGTCTTCCAACATCATTCCCCACACCCTAAAGCAATGGCAATGTCTTTCTTATTGTTTTTAATTAATTTCTGTTGTTACTTCCTCTTCTTCAGCAACATCAATAGTGACATCACTGTTTGCATCACTACCCACGGTAGTACATATTTCTTCACGTGGTGTAGTGACGTCATTTAATGACTGAAGATCTTCACGTGAATAATGTTCAATAATAACACAGGCTATGCAGTTCGCCCAAATACTGACAGGAGTGGCGAAGCGATCTCTATAAAAATATGTTACAAATAATTAAAATTATTAATTTACTTTATATAATTAATATGGTCAAAGTTATATTTGTGTGAACAATGAATTAAAGGCACAGTAGTTTTGTTTCTATTATTTTTTTTAATAAAGTAACATAATCATGTGATGCACGTCTTTTACTTTCCCTATGTTTCTGAGTTAACTGTGCATAGTTACATCGATATTAAATCTTTCTTTCGTCCGCAGAGGCAAATTTTTTTCAATAGCTGACGACCGGTCTTGGCAAATTTCAGGATGGTATATAAGCTAGTATACATCAATAGTTGAACCTCCCTGTGCTCTTTTCTAGTTGCCTAAATTGATTAATGTTTGGATACCATGGAGTGAATCATTTATAGTACGTATACGCAACTATAAGGGGGAGTAAAAAACGATTTTGTGCGCGTCAGTTGTTTGAATTACGTATTAATTTCTATTGTGTCCTTGGAGGGAGGGGGATCAATTTTCAATTTTCTTTTGCGTACGTACCAAATGGATGCCCCCACCCCCCGCCGCCAGTCTCAATTAGCTAAGGCAAACCATACAGCCTGCTTAATTATTTCGCTAAGCAACTGAATAACAAAACTGGGGAGGTGCAAGGTGCCAAGGGAAATCAGGTAAAATATACTGAGTAGGCATAGAAAGATTGGCCTTGATATACGTATAAATAATAGTGGAGATCTAAATATCAACAAATAAGAAGCGAGGGTTGTTAGGAATAGAAAAGAAATCACATCACGGATAATTGATGCCGTGCACAGGCTATAATTGGCAGTTGACCTCTTTACAAGATGTGATTGAAATCCGCAATATAGATAGTGATAACTATGGTATTAATATGTCAATATAATACACTTAACTACATAAACCAGTCAATTGCCACTATTAATCCAATATCTGCTCTTGGTATCCCAATAACTAGTATTATTTATTAACTGATTTTAGTCATTTTTATCATTCGTTTTGTTATATATATATATATATATATATATATATATATATATATATATATATATATATATATATATATATATATATATATATATATATTAATTAAATCAATATCACTGGCGAATAAACTTACACAAACCAGTCAATTGCCACTATTAATCCAATATCTGCTTTAGGTATCCCAATGAATGGTAAAACAAGGCCATGAACAGCTAGTGGTGTAGAAGCAGGAATAGGTGGGGCAGCAAGTGTTGCTATTGACGACAGTAAACTAGCAAAAGACAATATAAATTGGTCAATAAAGTGCTTATGTCACAAAAAGTTTTTTGTTTTGGAGTAGAGGACAAAACGTTAGTTAATAGGTTCTTTAACATTTTTCGGTTTTCTCTCTTCATTCGCGAGATATGCGGCTCTAAACACCGAGTAAACAGCGATTTTCGTGAAAATGTCGCGTATCAACAAGAGTTTGGGACGAGCGTGGTGTGACGTAGCCGTTAAGGCCCGGTTTAGACGCCGTGCTTTCATGTGCCGAACTTAATACAATGAATTAAGCACATGAGAAGCACGGCGTCTAAATCAATTAAGCACTGCACTTAATATTAAGCACGGCTAAATTAATAAGTTCGCCTGGTTCAGGCGTGCTACACGGCTGAAGCACATGTTGATTTATACTGCCGTGCTTTACATGAGCCGTACCAAATGCATAAATTCTGATAAAATAGAACATTTATAGTACGCGTGCGTTGATTGGTCGAGAAGCGTGTTTCTACATGGGAAATTTCCCGCCTAAACTTACAATCGTAAACAAAACAATTTTAATGCAAATTAAGAAACTGTTTATACAGTCAAAATACAAAAACCTTCCCACTTCCGATTCTGGCTTGTTTTGTATTTCTGTAATTTGTTCTATTTTTTCTGTAGAGATTTAATACCGCTTTATCGGCAAATATCGCGGTAGAATTTCCCTTTCTTTTCTTTATATACGTCAATTTGTAGCAAAAGATACACCTTTCGTTGGACTCTTTGCAAAAAAGTTGCGAAATTAGGCTTATAGCGATATTTGCTGATAAAGGCAAAAAGGGTTTCTTGCAGTAAATTGATGGAGCAAAGGTCGGCATTATTACGCAATGAGAATTTGTAAATATATCGAGTCTACTACAAATCTTTTTTTAGTTATATTATGAAATAAATATAAAACATTTATTATGTGTGACCCATACAGTTATAGAAACACTTGTAGTAGTTTGGGAGAACTCGAATAACGTGGAAAAACTCGCCCCAAGCCTATAAGTCTCGTTTTCCCACACATTATATCCAGGCATTATTCTATGTTTGTAGTAATAAGGCTTTTCAAAAAGCAATCGAAATTTTTAATAACCGCAAACCTGTAGACGCTCAGAAATACCAAGATTGTATGTGATAAACCCTTTTTTCTTTATTATGAAATGTCACTCGCCCCAGGTTTCGAAGTGAAGCAGCGCAAATTGTTAAGTACGGCTCATGAAAAGCACGCCTGTCTAAATCAAAATTGGAAGTACGCCTATTTTACTCCAGTAAAATATGAATTAAGTTCGGCTGATGAAAAGCACGGCGTCTAAACCGGGCCTAAGGGACTTAATTTGGACGCGCATTATTCATTCGTTTATATTTGGTATATATATTTTCCAGCACTCATGGTTCTCAATGTGACTCAGATGACTCAGAATACAATTATATTCCTGGGTATATTATGGAGGATGAATCAAATTATACCAGTCACGAAATTGGAACTCTAGAAGCGGTTGATAGCGAAATTTTAGGTGATTATTATTAATTTTGGACGAAGAATGGTACGCGCGATATCTAAAAAAATATGCGGAACACAAGGAACAAAACGAGATGCTACAGTGAAGATTAGACGGCTTTGAATATATTAAATCATGGTGAGCATAAACATAGATTTATTTTAACGTAAAATAAATATCTCTGGCTGATGTATTTTGATACGGCATCAGTCACATCAAAGAGTTCAAACCACACTTGCCTCACCTTCGCGAGCAAATACAAGACACGCTATCAAAGAAGATATAAACAGACAGGTTCAGAGCGAATGTATGTATTCTTTTTTCAAGCTACAGTGTTTGTCTATTTGTAATCACGTTTATTTAACAAGCTTCGTGTGTATTTTTTGTATATGTGTTTATATCACACAATGCCCGCATTTACACTGACTTGTGAAATACGATACAGGTGAGGACTCTTAATGTGACTGATGCCGTATCAACAAATATCAGCCAGAGATACTTATTTACGTTAAAATGTTAAAATAAATCTAAGTTTATGCTCACCATGATAACATGATTTAATATCTTCAAGGCCGTCTAATCTTCGCTGTAGCATCTCGTTTTGTTCTTTGTGTTCCGCATATTCATTTAGATATCGCGCGTAGCATTCTTTTAGTAGCGGTTCATCGGCATAAAGGCATGCATAGACGACATGTTCAGGCTGTTATTGTTAAATATCTGTACATTTTGTTGTGTTCGTTATTTGACATTTAACATTTGATAAAAATTTTCGAGATATTTATGTGAAGTGCAATGCCCGCTCCTTTTTTAATTAGCCGCTCCTTTTACCCGCTAACTGCTTTTTAGTTCAATGTGACTCAGAATACCATATATATTCCTAGGTATATACTATAGAGGATGAATTAAATAATGCCAGTCACGAAATTGGAATTCTAGAAGCAGTTAATAGAGAAATTTTAGACGATTATGAACTATAAAACCAGTTTCATATTTTTCTGACACTGCAATAGACCAACGAAAAATTCGTTGGCTCGAGCGGGATTTGAACTCGCATCTTCGGGTATCTAGACCGCATCTCTACCCATTAATTAGCTATCAAGTCAACGGGGATTGGTACGTAGCGAGTCTTAACCAATTTAATTAAGTGCACGAAATATTTTCGTGACGACTAACGCTTGTAGATATCCGAAGATGCGAGTTCAAATCCCGCCCGAGCCAACGAATTTTTCGTTGGTCTATTGCAGTGCCAGAATAATATGAAACTGGTTTTTCGTATCTCTGAGGTGGTTCTGAAATGTCTTACTATGACGTCTGCCTCGTCCCCAGGCGCTAATAAAAAAAATTTATGCGAGTCACTATATGAAGGTTTACATGAAGTAGTGCATCGCAATGAACAATCAAGTTATGGGCTAACCAGAACGCTCATATCCCATTCCCCTTTATGCGCGCCTATAATAGTAGTAGTAGTAGAACTTTATTTATCCACGCTGACCCCGTCAACCGTAGCTGATTTCCACGGGGGTCGTGTGCCAGAAAACTATTTTACATGCAGAATATGATAAGGATAAGCTAAGCTACTACAGTAATATATAAATTTAAAAGATATAACAAATGTTTTGAGCTATTTACAGGTAAGTTATATTTACAAAGGTTACCAAGCACTAATGTGAGCAGCGATTTTATTTCGAAAGGAAGAAAGTGACTTGCTTTCCCTAATTTCTTTTGGTATAGAATTCCAAATGTTTGCTCCGTCGTACATAAAACTATTTTTCATGCTATTTGTACGTGGTTTTGGTAAATAAAGACCACTTGAGACATCCCGAAGGTGGTAATTAGTTTTCTCACTCTTAAACGAAAATAGATTTGTGAGTGATTTTGGGCCCATTTTGTTTAATAACATACATCATTCTTGCTTTAGTTTTCTTCCTTTCAGTTTGGAGTGGCTCCCAGCCCAAAGTACGTAACGCAATCGTATAATCTACGTCATTGCTTATATTCAGAATAATTCTTGCCGCTCTATTTTGCAGTTTTTGCAGTCGTTTTGATTGAGTTTCGCCAAATACATCCCATACTTCACAGCAGTAGTCAAAGTACGGACGAACAATAGTGTTATATATCAAAATAAGTGTATCTTGATCAACAAATGGTTTGATCCGACGAATAGCAGAGATTCCTGCTGTAACTTTTTTGCAAATATTTTCGGTATTACTTTTCCAAGATAAATGCTGGTCAATTGTTGCTCCTAGAGTTTTGCATTCATGAACTTGTTTAATTTGTATATTTTCAATGTAAACATTTGGGCAAGAATCAGAAATATTTTTGATCATAGGTTTAGAGCCAATCAACATAAACTCTGTCTTAGCTACATTAAGGCTAAGTTTATTGGCTATTAACCATTTTTCTAAGGTTCTCTAAATCAGAATTTACTGCATGCAGTCTCTAGGTCAGTCATAGAATTTGCTGAAGCAGTCAAATTTGTGTCATCAGCAAACAACCGCGGTTTGGTTTTGTTTAGACAATGTGGCAAATCATTGATGTACAACAAAAAGAATAATGGCCCTAATATAGAGCCTTGTGGTACACCACATTTAATCAAGCGCTCAGATGAAAATGAGTTTTTTATTTGGCACTTCTGGTTTCTGTTTGTGAGACTTCTGGTTTCTCTTTGTTGAGCAAAGTTAGAGCTTGTCCTTTTATTCCATAGAGCTCTAATTTGTTCAGCAGAATTTGATGATCAACAGTATCAAAGGCTTTCTTCAAATCAATTAAAACTACTAGGTTAAACATTTTTCTGTCTAGATTTACATACCAATCATTAGTACAGTCTAGTAGTGCACTAGCTGTAGAGTGAAATTTTCGAATTCCAAATTGGGAATCACTGAGAAGCTCAAATTTTGTTAAATAGTTATACAGTTGATCATACAATATCCGTTCCATAATTTTACTAATGGCCGGTAAAACTGATATTGGTCTGTAGTTTCCAGGAATACTACGCTGGCCATTTTTATATATGGGCATCACTCTAGCAACCTTCCATTCATCAGGAAAAGAAGATAAAGTAATAGCCTGATTGAAAATAAGTGTCAGTGAATCTGAGATAACAGGTGCAGCTAATTTAATAATTTTGGAAGAGATTTTATCGATGCCAGTGGCTTTATTGTTGGAAAGTCCATGCAAAAGATGAGAGACATGACTGACAGTAACAGGTTG